>PVKP010016308.1:0-48391 GCA_004027715.1 Plecturocebus donacophilus
CTCACCATACAACGAATATGCTAGTGCGTTGACCTTGAGTTTCCGAGCCCCCAGAACTGTGAGTAATAAATTAGTGTTGTGTACAGATTTTCCAGCCTATGGTTTATAAATTCTCCAGTCTTTGTTATAGCAGCTGCAATGATCCAAGGCACACTGTAACAAAAATGAAGACTAACTCTGGTGGGCTCATTAGTTGCCTGGACATAATTAAGGAAAGAATCTCTGCACTTGAAACTATGTCAAAAGATACTTTCAAAATTGAAAAGAAAAAAGAAAAAAGGTACACACCTACGGGAATATCCGAGAATAGTAATAGAAGAAAGGAACAGAAGCAATATCGGAAGCAATAATGCCAGAGAATTTCCCCCCAATTAATGTTAGATACTAAATCTCAAATCCAAGCAGTTTGGAGAACATCGAGCAGGGTGATTTTCAGAAAGACTACACTTAGGCATATTATTTTCAAGATTAGAAAGTGAAATGTACAGACAAAAATATGTTTAAAGAAGCTAGAGGAGAAAGCAAACAAGAACAACTTACCTATAGAAGAGCAAAAATAGGAATGACATTCAAGTTCTCAAACAACACACAGATTTACAGACAAAGGATAGAAGTTTTAATAGTTCAATGTGTTTTGAGCACAAACTCACATCAATAATTGGCTGGCCACTAATCTATGCTGACTCATGCATTACACCTAGGAATCCAGCTTTAAAAGAGAAAAAAGAAAAAAAGCTAGATGGTAATGAAAATCCACACAATGAAATAAAAACCTAGTAAAGGTAACCATGTAGACAAATGTAGAAAACTGTGCAAATATATTTTTCACTTTTTTACACTTTAAAAGAAATGCAAAAAGCAATAAGTATAAATTTGAATTTTAGGACTTATAAAGATGAAATATATATGATAATGATACACATAGACAGTTATATTGAAAAAGTTTCTATATTTCTCTGATATTAAAGTTTTCATTTGTGGTAGATTATGGTAAAATAAAATGCATATTTAATCCTTAGAGCAAGCAATATAAAAATTACTCAAAGAGTAGTTTTAAAAAAACCAAAGAAGGCTGGACATGTGGCTCATGGCCTGTTAACACCAGCATTTTGGGATGCTGAGGCAGAAGGGTCGCTTGAGCCCGGGAGTTCAAGACCAGCCTGGGTAAAGGAAAAGAGAATCTGCATCTACAAAAAAATAAAAAATAACAGCTGGGGTAGTCCTGGGCACCTGTGGTCTCAGCTACTCAGCAGGCTGAGGTGGGAGACTCACTTGAGCCCAGGAGATCAAGGATGCGGTAAGCTGTGATTACGCCACTTTATTTCAGCCTGGGAAACAAAGTGAAACCCTATCTCAAAAAAAGAAAAAAATATATACACTAGACAATGTCTTTTAGCACAAAAAGACAGTAACATTGGATCAGAGAAATTAATATAAAACGTATAGAAAACAAATAGCTAAATGACAGATGTATATCAGTCACATATATAATTAAAATAAAAGTAAATGGATTATATACTCTAATAATAAAATAGAGATTTTCATTATATACACACACATGAATACACACAGACACATGCATACACAGAACCAATTACATGCTGTAAACAAGCGACACTCTAAATTTAAAAACACAAATAGCTTATCTTTCATGGATCTGGTGGTTACATGTCTGTTTTTCCATTGTGATAATCTATTGAAGGGTATAACTGTGTTCTTCACATTTTTCTATACAACATTGAAAACTTCTGTATATACGCTATCCTTTTGAGAAAAAGAAGCAAAGTAAAATTTAAAAAAATGAAAATGTCCATCATAGTTTGAAAGTTTTTCTTTCTATGTACACTTATTATTTCCAACTTGTCTTCCCTTTTCACTGATGCTTCAGCAGAGACAGCCAGGTTTGCACATTTTATCACCATTCCTGATCCCTTAAGAAGGAAGAGTCAATTCTGAGAGTTGGAGGAAAAAGATGATAGTGATATTATTCAGAAACCAGGTATGGCAGAAACAAGCTCATTAATTAATCAATGTTTCTTTTTTTTCTTAGTCCTAAACATTACATTTTTAAAACCCTCTTGTCATTAACTGGCTCCAGATAATTTGAGTTCTGGTTACTGGAATATGTATGAATGTGATATAAGGCTTTGTCAAGCAAGCCCTTTAAAACCTCCAATGCTCCCTTGGTTCTATTTTCCCTGTCCCCATATACACATGGCTGGAAATATGTCAATGCTTTAAAACTATATGATTATATATGGTAGTCACTAATTACATCCAGCTATTGGACATTGAACTGTGATAATCTGAGTTGAAACATGATATCACAAGTAAAATATGCAATAGATATTGAAAACATAGTACCAAATAATACAAAGTACTAAATATTTTCATATTGATGACATGTTAATATAATAGTACACATATATTGGGCTAAGAAATTACTAAAATTGATTTTGCCTACTTTTTACTTCTTTAATGTGGCTACTAGAAAATTTAAAATTACACACATGGGTCGTATTATATTTCTGTTGAACAGTGTTTGTTTGGGAGATGGTAGAAATACGAAATTGAAGGTCATGATGGAAAGCTTTGCAAGAGAATGAGCCATCATAGATACCCCATTTAATAGTTTACAAGTAAAAAATATATGCTAATATGTTTAGCCACTGAATTTATGGATTGTTACAAAACCAGAAGGACTATGAATAGATTCTCACCATCCTGCTGAGATTTTTTTTTTTTTTTTTTTTTTTTTTTTTTTTTTTTTTTTTTTTTTTTTTTTTTTTTTTTTTTTTTTTTTTTTTTTTTTTTTTTTTTAGTGAGGGAGTGCAGTGGGAGATAGTCTCACTGTCACCCAGGCTGGAGTACAGTGGTGCACTCATAGCTCACTGTAACCCCAAACTCCTGGGCTAAAGTTATCTTGCTGCCTCAGCCTCCAAGTGGCTAGGACTACACGCCTGCACTGCCATGCCCAGCTGCTATAAAAAACACTTTTTGTAGAGATGGGGTCTTACTATACTGTTCAGGGTGGCTCAAACTTTTGATTTCAAGCATTCTTCCCACCTCAGCCTCCCAGAATGCTGGGATTACACATGTCAGACAGAGTACCTGGCCTCTGTCGAGTTATTTTACAGCAAATTTCATTATTCATAAGAAACAGTTAAGGAAGTATACAAGTCTAATTTTATATATATATATATATATATATATATATAGGTGTATTTTCACTCTACTAAGTCCTTTATATTTTTTACAACTTTCTAAACATTTATTATTACATTATATTACACTTAAAATAAAATTCAAAATTTGTTTTATACAAAATGTGGATCTGATCTGTACCCTACCTACCTCCAAGATGTTACTTAGATTCTTTCTAACACTTGTGAATACCCATGGTAATTCTGGTCTTTTTTAGCTCTGAGTCTATTTTGTCTGATTATTAATATAGTCATTCATATACTATTTAATTAGTGTTTACACAAACTATCTTTTTCATTCTTTTATTTTCAACCTGCCTATATCTTTATATTTGAAGTCAGTTTCTTTTAGACAGCATGTAGGCTGGTCATTTTATTAATCCTATTTAACTTTGGCAATATCTATTTTTAATTAATGTATTTTACTTTGACATTTAATATAATCACTAATGTGAGCTTAAGTCTATTATTTTTGTTTTCTGTTTGTTTGTTTTTTCTGTGTTTTATCTTTTATTCTGTTCTATAGGTTATTTGAACATATTTTATAAATTCATTTGATTTATCTCTGGTATTTTTAATGTATATTTTTATAGATTTTTAAACATTACTAATAGACTTTATTTTGAACATAATTTTACATTAAAAGAATAATTTAACAGAGTGTGTATAGGGTTTTACATACCCATCTCACCACCATCTCAACTCCCACAAATACTTTCTTCTATTATCATCATCTTAGTTGAGTGTGATATATTGATTATTATTAATGAAACCAATGTTAACACATTATTATTAACTATGCTCTGGAGTCACATTAAGATTCACTCTTTGTTCTGTATAGTTGTATAATTTTCACAAAAGCATAATGACATATATCTGCCATTACAATTTCATAAAGAATAGCATTTATCACCTTAAAAATCCCTTGAGTTTCACCTACTTGTTCCTTCCTTCTTTCCTTGTGACCCATGGCAACTACTAATTTTTTAAATTGTCTTCTCCAAAATGCCATAAAGTTGTAATTGAAGAGTATGTGGCCTTTTTAGACTGGCTGCTTTTCTTTAACAATAAGTACTTAAGGTTTCTCTGTATATCTTTGAGGCATGATATATCATTCTTTTTAATTTCTAAATGATATTTCATGGTATAAATGTACCAAAGTTTGTCCATTCACCCACTGAAGAATATCTTTGTTTCCAGTTTTTGATGATCATGTACAAAACTTCTATGAGCATTCATGTGCATATTTTTGTGTAAATATATTTTCAACTAAATTGGGTAAATGACTTGGAGTGTGATTGTTGGTTTGTATATTAAGATTAAGTTTGGGTTTGTAAGAAACAACAACCACCTTCAAAACTGTCTTCCTAAAAAAGTAGTATCATTCTGCATACTCACCAGAAGTCTACTAGCATTCCATTCTTTTTCCATTGAATTGTCTATGCTACTTTGCCAAATATATGCTGACTATATTAATGCTTTCTAAATTACTGTAGCTAATAAGTCTTCAAGTAATGTGATGCCAGTCTTTCAAATCTATTTTGCTTCTTTCGTTTTGTATTGCTTTTACTGAGTCTTATTTCCTTTCCATATAAATTTTAGAATTTTTTTTGTCAATATCTACAGAATACCTTGTGGGGTTTTGATTGGGATTGCATTGAATTTATATCTAGTTGGAGGGAATTGACATTTAAAATATAGTAAATACTCCCATCTGTGAACATAAAATATCACTCCATTTATTTGGAACTACTTTGATTTTTTAAATCAGAATTATGTAGTTTTCCTTCATATAGGTCCTGTTCTTATTTTCTATTTTTGCTTATTTGTTTTAGGGGATGGGAATGTAAATATTTTTGTTTCTTAATTTCAAATTCTAATTCCTCTCTGCTAGTACATAATACAGTAATTGACTTTTGCATATTATGATCTTGCTATAATTGTTTATTAGTTCCAGAGTTTTTTCTTTTTAGTCAATCTTTAGGATTTTCTAAATAGACAATCATATTTCCTATTAAAAAGAGTCTTGAAGACAGAGAATGATGCTAGCAAGAAGAGTCTCCAATGCTCATCTATTCACAGAAACACTGATGTTAACAACTGTTCATACATTAAAATACCTTAATGAGCACTTTAGATCCAGGTAAGAGATTACACTGAGGTGTGAAGCACAGAAATAAAAAATAATAATAATACATTAAAGTGAGTAGAAAGAACATTTTACATTCCCTACATCACTATTCCTCAAAACCACCTAGCACAACACCAAAGGAAATACTCTCTGTGTCAAGGAAGCAAAGTGAAGTGAGCATCCAAATTTGTCACAGACCCTACTGCCAGGCCTACCCACGTTGAACCCCAGGACTTGACCAGCCTGATTAGACTCAGGCTCTAGGCCTGCCCCTATACACTCTGGTGCCCACACAGCCCCTATGGATTCAGGCTGCAAGATGTCACCATGTCACCTACAAACCCAGGCTCCAGATTGGCCCCTGTGTACTCATGTTGCAGGCCCACCCCAGTGATTCCTGAAACCAGGCCAGTACTTGTATACCCTGATCCCAGACAGGCCCTCATAGATCCAGACTGCAGTACCACTCCAGAAAGCCTGGTGCCAAGTCAACACCCAGAGATACAGTTTCCAAGTCTACTCAAGTGGATGCAGGCCCCAGACCCACCCCAATGTCAGAAGGGCCCCCATGGTCATAGATTCCACAGAAGCTCTTGCACATTCATGCTCTAGGCCTCCTCCCATGTACCCGGGCACCAGGATGGTTTTCCCAGAAACTTAGGTAGGAAGTGCACTCAATGGTTTTGCCACATTTCCCACCCAGAATTTCTGGTTATGATGACTGATAAATGTCTTTCTCTGCTAAAGGCAGTCTACAAAAACAAGAAAGGTGTCTATTCCTACAAATGTGTGGACACTAGCACAAGGCTTAAGGAATCAGAAAGACAAGAAAACTAAATGTGTGTTTAGACCAAAATAAAGCATGTATAACTGAACCTAAATGAATTAATATCTATAAACTCTATGATAAAGAAATTTAAATAATCACTGTAAAAAATCTCAGTGAGCTACAGTAGAACACAGACAACTGAATCACAAAAATACTACATAAAAATGATAAATTTTTACAAATAGAAACCACAAAAAATAACTAAGTAGCAAGTCTAAAGCTAAAAAACAGAATGATTAAACCGAAAAATTCAACAAAGAGTTTCAACAGCAGACTTGATCAAACAGAAGAAAGAATAAGTGAGCTCAAAGACAGGTCATTTGAAATTACCCAAAGAGTAATTTCAAAGAAAGAAAAGAGTGAAAAAAACTGAAGAAAGCCAGTGAGACTCATAGGGCACCATCAAAGGAACCTATATATATATTATGCTTGTCCCTGAAGGAGCACAGGAAGAGAACAAAGCAGAAAGCTTATTTAAATATATGACAAAATTTTTTAGGTATGAGGACGAAAATGAACAATCAGCTTCATGATGCTCAAATAATTTTAAGTAGACTGAACACAAAGAGATCTTTACTAAGACACATTTTAATAACATTATTAAAAATAAAAGACAATGACAATTTTGAAATGATCAGCAAAAACTCAAAATGACTTACTATATGCAAAGCAACTCCCAAAAGATTAGAAGTGAATTTTCTTTGCCAGACAGGAAAGTGAAATGATACATTCAAAGTATTGAAAGAAAACAAAGAAAACAACAATTGCCAATCAAGAACACTGTACCAGAAATATTTATCCTTCAGAAATGAAAGAAAGATTAAAAACCTTCCCAAAAAAACAAACAAAAGTGCTGAGAGAATTCATTATCAGTAGAAATGCTACAAGGAATTCTTCAAGTTGAAAGGAAAAAACCCTAATTAACAATAAAAAAAATAATAGTTAAAACTCATGGTATGGTCAATCAGAATGCTCTAGTACTGTAATGATAATGTCTAATCACCTTCAACTTTAGTATACAAGTTAAAAAATATTAAAATAATTATAGCAACTATAAATTGATAATGGACACACAGTATTTTAAAAAGTAAATTATGACATCAATAACATAAAATGTGGAATAAGAAATGTGTAGAATTTGTGTATGCAATCTAAATTGTTATTTTATAATAGGCTGTTGTAACTATAAAAGGTTTTATGTAAGCTTAAGTAATCACAAAGAAAAAAATACCTGTGTATTTGTACAAAATAGAATAAAAAATGAATCAAAACCTACTATTACAAAAGATTAATTTACATCAAAATAGAACCTCCTTAAAGCATAAATCTCATATGGTCTGTAAAAAAATAACCTAATGAAATAAATACAAAGTATCTAGGTAACAACTAAATGATGAATAAAACAGTACCTCATATGTCAATATTAACATTGAATATAAATGACCTAGATGCTTCACTTAAAAGATACAGGATGACAGAATTGATTAAAAAAAAAATCACAAACTAAATATCTACTGTCTTCAGGAGACTCACCTAACACATAAGGACTTACATAAACTTAATGCAAAGATGTGGAAAAAGATATTCCACACAATGGAAACCAAAAATGAGCAGGAATAGCTTTCTTTATATCAGACAAAACAGATTTTAAGGAACAACAGTAAGAAAAAAGACAAAGAAGAACATTATATAATGATAAAAGTTTATCTTGTTTAATATAGCTATATATATCAGAGGCTTCAATTTCCTTTAATGTCCTTGTTTTTGTCTTCTCTATAGTTTTGGGTTTCCCTAGAAATTTCTTCTTAAATAAATTCTGAGACTGTCAGTTCTTTTAGTTTGATCTACTGTTAAGCAGATGTCCTATTGATGCAATAATAACATGTGAGGTGAGAGGAAGCATTCTATAATGCTATAGTTAGGTCTTCATGTTTTAGTGGGCCTGTGCCTTTGGTGTGTGACCTTGACAAGTACTTCTCAACTTTTTGTTACCTCTTCGGAAAGGAAGGCTAGGAGTGGCTGGGATTTTGCAATTCCCATCCTTCATCCTAAATAAGTTTTCAGGGAACTACTTTTCGCTGTTTGGTTTGTTGAAGTTGTTGGCTATGTAGAGTTTTCTGAATTTATTTCAAAATGTTTATTTTTCCTGGGTGTATTTCAAAATGATTACTTTTTACCTTCCAGTGACCAAACATGAGAGGACTTTGCTCCAGTCATTATGCTGAGAAGCTGGTGGGACTCATGGAGGTAAACTCATGAAAGTGTATGGGGACTTCTCCCTTGGATCAGGTCCATTGAAATTTTTAACTCTCAATCAATTCCACTTTCATCCTCTAGGAATTTGTCAAAGTTGCCATTTAACTATTACTGGCTATTAGCATCTTCTGCTTCAGGTGGGCTGATTTGTATCTCTGTATTCACCTACTTCTCTACTTTTCAGGGTGACTATTTATCCTATGATCCCAAGTCTCTGTAAGATCTAAAAAAGCCATTGCTAGGTTTTAGAATATTTGTGAGGAAACCAGAAACCTGTACAGCTTTTTAATGATGGTTCCAAGTATTGCGTCATATATACACATAACTTAGTCTTCTTGTATCATTATTTTACAAATTTGGGTGAAGTATATACAACTTAACTCCCTTTATGCCACTTTATACTCTTTCATTTATAATTGTTTTAAATATTGCCTCTATATACATGTATAGCCACATTGGACAGTGTTATATTGCTAATTTAACCACTTAAGAAAAATGTAGACAACACAAGAGAAGAAGAAAACCTGTTGTATTTACCCATTGTTGCACTTACAATTCTTTCCTCATTCCTGATGCTCCAAGTTTCATTCATTTTTATTATTTATTTTCTTTCTGAGAATATTCTTCATCTATTCCTTTAGGGTAAGTCACTTTGTGACAAATTCTCATCATTTTTTTTTTTCATTCAAAAGAATGTCTTGACTTTTTCTTAATTCCTGAAGGAGATTTCAATTGGTGTAGAATTCTGGATTAATAGTTCTTTTCTTTGGAACCTGAAAAATGTACTACTTCTTTTTGGTCTTCTTCCTTTCTCATGAGAAATTCACTGTCATGTGAACTACTGTTTCCCAATAGATAGGGGAAGGGACCATGTTTTTCTGGCTTATACTTTTTTTCTTTTTCTTTAATTTTCAAAACTTTACTTGTGATGTGTCTTACATACTAGCATGGATTTCTTTGAAATTATGCTGCTTGGGGTTCACTCAGCTTATTTGTTAGTCCATGTTTCTCACCAAATTTGTGAAAAATTCAGATACAATATTTTCATATAATTTTCCAGCTGTGTTATATTTCTCCTCTATGTTCAGGACTCCAATGTTGGGAAAGTTAAATCTTTTGTTGTAGTCCTGCAGGTTTTTGAGTGTGTGTCGATTTTCTTCCCCTATTTGCTGTTTTTCTCTTTAAGTCATTTCTTTTGCTTTATCTTTCATTTAATTGATTATTCTGCCCATCCTCTGTATTCTCCTGTTGGTCCACCCACTGTGCTTATTTATTTATTTTTGTATTTTTCAGCTCTAAATTTGGTACTTCATTCTTTATATCTCCTATTTCAGTCCTGATTATTTCTAGTTTTCTGTTGAGAACTCTGCTTTTTCATTTGTTTCAAAGATATTTGTAAATTGCTTGTTGAAACCATTTATAATGGCTGCTTTTAGATTGTCTGATCATTACAGTACTTTTTCTTGGGTTTTTTTTTTTTTTTAAGCATGAAACTTTGCTGGTTTTGGGATGAGTAGGTTTACTATTATTATTAAAACCTAGAAATTTTTTGTGATATATTATGAAACTACATAACTTTTTAATTTAACCATTCCACTTCATCTGACTTTTTATTTTTTATACCACTCCAGTAGGGGAATGGTAGTGCTACCTTGTTAATCCCAGATGGAGGTAAAAGTCTAAATTCCTGACTCAGCCTGAATTGACATTTGAGGTAGCGGTCCTCATTACTGACGGCTGGGCAGGGGTTGGCATTCCAGCCCCATGTGGTCTCCACTGACAATGCATGTGGAGAAGGGGGTGGCCCTATCATAGCTCAGTGATGGTGAACATCCTGATTCTGCTAGTTCTCCCTCTGACACATCTTATCATGGAGGGAGAGGAGCATATTATTAATGTTGAGTGGAGGTAAATTCCAGACTCCTCTTGCAGTATCCACTGATTTTGCTGGCAGGGGTGCTTATTTCTATCCAGTGGGGATGAAAGTCCAGCCTCCACTATTGGCCTTCTTAGATATGGTCCAGTAGCAATGTTGGAGCGTCTCATTACAGTCTCATGAGTTTGGAGATGTAGGCTTCTCATTCAGACTTGGCTCATCAGGGAAGAGGTTCAGCAACACTTTTTTTCCTATGGTATTTGGCTAAAGTATCGGAGTTACTATCCCAAAATGGTCTCTCTTTCTAAGTTCCCCTTTTGATAGTCTTTTAGCTAGAAGGGACAGGCTTTTCTTGGGACTTATTGGTTTTGTCTGCACCTGTTGGTGTTTCTGACTTTTTAGTGTCTTTAGCTCCAAATCTGGGATACACAAGGCAAAAATTTAATTAAATCAATAAAATGAAAATTCAGGGAATCGACCAGTTTATTCTGTTAATGTTGTTATTCAAGTCCTGAGATGTTTGCCTATCTGCCTTATTTTCTCCATATTTCACAGTCATGTTTATTATATTAAAAACATTCCAGAGTTTTTAGTTACCTCGTATAAATAAAACTGAAAAATGTGTCTATTATTCTCTCCCAGAAGTGGAAATTCTTCCAGTTTTAAAAAATTCCTCAGATAAGCCAAATTTGTTTTCATCTCATGGATTTCTATATATTATACCTTCTGTCTGAAATTTCCTTTTCCACATCATGATGGGGACAGACTTGGATCTCAGCTTAAATGGTGCATTCTTGGATGACTGTCCCAGATCAAGCAATCTAATTTTTCTTTTACAATGTCATTCTCTACTACATTGCACTGTTTAATTTTATTCATAGTGATGAACTGGATATATTCTTTTTAGGTTTATTTTTCTATTTTGGTATTTATTTCCTGTCACTGAAATATAACACTTATGGAAGCAAAAACCTGGTTCATCTCTATAACTTCTGCTTTTTCATATTTTTAGCATAGTCTCTGGCACAGAGTTAATATTCAATAAAGATTTGTTGAATTTGAATAATACAATTGTTTTCATCTTACATTTTTGTGGTTTAGTCCCTTGTTACACTGAAAAAGAAATATATTTCATCCTATTGATGACAGGGGCTCCTCTTTGCCTCTCTTGATAATTCAAAGTTACTGGCAATCAGGAGCAAAGGCCTGACTGACAGGCTTATGGCTTTGTGGTTACATCCTGAGGATAATTAACTCTTCTAGGCCAGCTGTGACCCCTACTGGGAGTCAGCCTGTGCCCAACATGTTGACAGAATTGGTCCCAAATGAGGCCACTCCACTTGAATCCCTGGAGTGACTCGTGAGATTTGAATGAACCTAAGGCCCTGCCAAATATAAAAACCAATGCAGAACTTAGGGGCCAATTGATTCCTCAGAGAACTTTGCAAATGATTTGAGAATTTCAGAAAGCAGATCTAGTGGACCATCTTGCCAGTTCCTTATGTGAAATGATTCCAGTAGTAATAATACAACACATATTCCAGTAGTAATAATACAACACATTATGTCCTTGCATTTTTGTCTTATTCCACTGCCTATTTCCCCATCTCTGGATTTCAACAAATAGAAACTTTGTCTCTCAGTTTTAGGCTTTTTCTCACCTTTTTAAATGCAAATACTTCAGGGAAGGGGAACAGCTGGCCAGTCATTTTGATCTTACTGTAATGAGTTTATTAGAGCCAGCCTGGAGAGGGAATTCTGACACAGTGCATATTCTTCCACAAACATGGCTCTCTTTTGATGCTTGCCAGTACTGGAAAATTTCCCCACAGGAGAATTTCTCAGACGTGCAGCAATGCAGTGGCAGCAACACATGCAGATGGAAGGCATAGCATGAAAACTGAGTGATTGGATCTCAGAAGAGACTGCCACTGTGGATTGAGTTAATCTGGGGGAAGGGTGTAAGATCCCCAGATCCTAAGATATTTGTGTTTCATATAACAAGAGGACAATATGTCTAGTGAAAATCTTGCTTAAAGTTCTGTTACCATTTTATATAGCAGAATTTTAGTAATTAAATATCAAGTAATTCTATAAATAAAATAAAACTGGGTAATGTAGTTAAGAATAACACAGTGAGAGAGAAAATTAGATTGCTTAGTCTGGGATGTCCATCTAAGGAGGTCACATTTGAGCTGAAATCCAAGCCCATTCCTCTAAGATGTGGAAAGGAGAGTTCTAGGCAGAGAAAGTAGCAAATAGAAATCCATGAAATAGAAAGCAGTTTAATTTGTTTGAAGAATCAAAAGAAGGCCAGGATGTTAAGGATACTGAGGGTAACATTTTTCAGAGTTATATGATCTTTTAATTATACTTTCTAAAAATAATAACTGCAAATGAATATTTGAAGGGGTATCAGAATAGAAAATAATGTAGGAGTAAAATCTTGTTTATGAGAATTTCCAATTTGGAGTTTGTGAATGTCATGCTTGATAGGAACATTACAAATTTTTGTATTTAAAAATAGCTAATTATGTATTCAAATGACTCCTAAACAGAAAATTTAGAATGACAGCTGAGGTTGGGAGCCATCTATGCGACTGGCAGGCTCTAGAAACTTAAAAGCAAGTTTAGTTCTCTGCTTGAATCAATGAAAATCGGCAAATTTGTTTTTTTATGGTGAAGAATTACCAGTAAAAATAACATTAGTTTAAAACCTTCCTTCTCCTTATTTTAAAGTCTTATTTCCTTGATAGGATATCTGAAAAATGCTCCTAATCATCCTTCCAACCTCAGACTCTGCCACAGGTAGAAACCACAGATGGATTCCCAAATCACAGCAGCATAGATAGACTTGCCTGGTAGCCTTTCTGTGGTGTGCTATCATGGAACTACCTGAGCCACTTGAGCTCACAGGGAAGGAGGTGAAATAACAATGTGAAAACTCCTCTGTAATTGACCTAACCAATGGATGAATAGCTGCTGAAAGTTTTAAGCATCACTTTCTATCTTCCTGGTATGGAAGAGTAAGTAAGCAGATAAAACCTTAAATGCCATTTGTCTATCTGTATGAAGGAGCTCTTCCATCTCAATAAAATGTTGAGGTTTACAAAATGGCAGTTTTTGCATAGAAAGAGACATCCTTCTTCACATTTTATCAAAAACTTTATGTTAAGACCTGGAAAGTGACATGAGGATAAGGCTCATGTTCCTCCTCCATCTTCCTTTCCACCATGGACGCTGGACGGAAGGATTAGTCCAACCTGAGCCTCACGGGACTCATGCATCTTGTAAGTGTTACTATGATGGTGTAACAACATGGTACCTGAGCGGTTGCCAGAGTCAGGGCAGGTGGTCTTTCCCAACTACTTATCACATGCTGGTGCCTATGGTAGGCACTGAGAGCCATAGAGTAGTGCCCAGAGATTGAGTGGTTCAAAAGTGATGGCCCAGAAAAGAGTAGTGAAGCCAACTATGGGCAGTTATTCTTTCCAAGGTGAGTTGCCATGATGTTCTAGATACATGATACTGTATGAAGCAGGAGACAGAGTAGTACCCTTTCTCTTCTCACCCCTGCATTTCTCCACCTTTTCTATCAGACATAATGCATTCTGAGAGGTTGCCAGAGTTGGCAGGAGTGAAAGGATTACTTCCAAGGAAGACATTTAGCCAGGACCAAGTCTTAATATAGCTAGTCTTTCTCTTCATCCAGTAGCACTTTTATAAAATATTAAGATGCATAAAAAGAGAGTAGAGGAATATAAAGTATATAAGGTTAGGTTGGAAGCATGCAAAGCATGAGCTTGACACTGGTGTGAACAAAATCCAGGATGATGTCAGTAAGTGTCAAAAGTCAAGAGAAGCCATGTTCAGTAGAATGAAAGTCATGACAGCATCTCCTCTACTGGAGATTTGTGTGGCTCAACAGCAGGAATCATTGTACCCAGAGCCATAAGACACCTTTCAGTGGGTCTCTCTGCACAGAAAAGGCCTTCAGTTAGGTAGACTGCTATATCTACTCAGTAAAGGTTTGATCCCTATGCCAAGACCTTTTGCTCCTGGAATGAATCCGGTTCCCTCAGTTTTCCTAATTCCAACCGGCTTTAGTCTCAAATGGAGAGGTAAAATTAAAGGTGCTTTGGTTCATTTTTCTATAGGATAGCCAGATAGTTTTTTATTGTCAGAAAATATTCTTCGGCAAAATGGTCTGTGCAGCCTTGAGCCATCAATAGGAATGAGGGAAAATAGCCTGTTATGTAGATTATGTCCCCCATGTTTCTCTCTTGTATTCCCTATCAAAGGCCCAGGAAAACCAGCTCATGTGACCACAGACCCTCTCATTAACACTCACACAAGTCATCATGAGTTTGGAGGACTGAAGTCTCCATCCATTCTAGTTATATCAACATACCTTTTCCCTGAAGACTTCTTAGAATAGCTCCCACAGACGTCACTTATGCTGCTTCATGTGCTCAGGTGTAGGTCAAATGGTGTGTTTTAGCCATCAGGCATCCTTTTCTTTCACAGCCACCTTGACTCTGGCAGATTAACATAATAGCTGTCTTACATGGGCCTAGCAAGCTGACATGTTTTCTGATGTAAGAAAGAACCCACAATATCCCCACAGTGGGCTTCTGGAATCAAAAAGAAATTAAGTGGCTGCTATTTTCTCTCCCTGAAAGGCAAAGAAAAAGATAACAAACTTCAGTATATCTAGAAATGAAAGCACATCGCAGCAACAAGTAGCAGAATAAAGCTGGGTGGTCTCTAGTGGTTTCTATCAGTCTCTTGAGTGGTAGCAGAGGTGCTATGGTGTGGCTTTAGATCACAGGGTTGGGTCATGTGACTGGCTGTGCTAACCTTGGTGCACATCCTCTGAAGCATATCTAAAACATGGAGCATAATGCTAATTCATTATCCCCAGGTACATGACAGGCAGAGACCCTAGTTAACAAAGATCTCTGGCTTTAATATCACATTTCTCTTCCATGGAATGGGGGTCAGAAAGACTTGGCTAGTGGCTGCTACTTGTGCCTTGATGTCAGTTCAAAGTGACATAAGCATCATTTTCTCACAGCTCGGGGCATATGGAGCCAATAAGTAAGCCCAAACTCATACCATGGGAAGAACCAAAGGCCAGAGCTCAAGAGACTATATATAGCGCCCTCAAAATAAGGAAACCATTATTATCTATGAAAAATATTTTATATATGTATATTAGCCTGTTCAGCTTGCCATAACTAAATACCAAAAACTGGGCGGCTTAAACTACAAAATTCTATTTTCTCACAGCTCTGGAGGCTTGGAAGTCCAAGATAAAGGTTCTAGCTAATTCTTTTTTAAAATTTATTTTTATTTATTTTGTGAGACAAGGTTGTACTCTGTTGCCCAGGCTGGGGTGCAGTGGTGCAATCTTGGCTCCCTAAAACCTCCACCTTCCAAGCACAAGAGATCTTTCTGTCTCAGCTGGGAGTACAGGCACAAGACACTATGCCCAGCTAATTAATTTTTTAAAAAAATAGAAGCAAGGTTTGCCTATATTGCCCAGGCTGATCGCAAACTCCTGGGCTCAAGCAGTCCTCCCACCTTAGCCTCCCAAAGTGCTGGGATTACAGGCATGAGCCACTGCATGAATTCTAGCTGATTCTATTTCTGGTGAGTGCTCTCTCACTGACTTGGTGATGGCCACCTTCTTGCTTTGTCATCACATGACCTTTTCTCTGTGCACTGAGGAGGGAGAGAGGGAGGGAGATTGTGAGTTCTCTGATGTCTTTTTTTTTATAAGAACACTAATCCTATTGGATCAAGACCCCATTCTTATGGCTTCATGTAACCTTAATTACTTTCTTAGAGGCTACATATCTAAATGTAGCCACATCAAGGGTTAAAGCTTCAATATATGAATTTTAGGGCTACACAAATACTTAGCTCATAACAGTATGCTTGGCAACACACTGTCAAATGTGATGAATCCATTTTTAAAAACATACAAGAAAGTAGACATTTTATTTACCCAAATTAGAAGTCATTCAATGTTAGGCCTTTCTCCCTTTCTCTCTCTCTCCTCTTTCTCTCTCTCACCTCCTTTCCCCATACCACCCTCTCTCTTTCTTTCTTTCCTTTCTTCTTTTCTTTTTTCCCTCTTTCCTTCTTTCACCTTTTTATTCTTCCTTTCTAAATGGAAGCTTTTTTTTTTTTTGAGAATGAGTCTCACTCTGTCACCCAGGCTAGAGTGGGTGATCTCAGCTCACTGCAACCTCTGTCTCCTGGGTTCAAGTGAGCCTCCTGCCTCAACCTCCCAAGTAGTTGGGACTATAGATGCACACTACCATGCCTGGCTAATTTTTGTATCTTTATTAAAGATGGAGTTACACCATGTTAGCCAGGCTGGTCTGGAACTCCTGACCTCAAGTGATCCACCTGCCTTGGCCTCCCAAAGTGCTGGGATTACAGGTGTGAGCTACCATGCCTGGCTGAAAGCATTTTCTTTAAACATTATTTGTAAACCAGCATAATCTGGTGATGTGGTGGAAATCATTTCTGACCCACTGTGTACCATTGAATAGCACTTCACCCCTCTGTGTCTGAATTTATCCTGTCGCGTAGGAAATTAACTTAATATGGATTGTCAATGGATGAATACATAAAATTAACTGGAAAGTTGAGATAAATACCAAAATGATGTTACCAACCAATACATACTTAAGTATAAATGTAAAGTAGGAGGAATTTTTGGCTTGAATGACCCAGATAAAAAAGGGGTTTCACTCCACTTTGGCTGAGAGGTCATCATGTCAGAAATTATTTACATTTCAGACAAGTCATGGTCATGGTGAAGTAAATGCTATCCTTAGAGAGTATATGGTACTGACAGATGCAATACCTTTTTTCTTCCAAAAGAGCATATTCCTAAGAGTGGAAAACTGGCTGTTCCTTGTCACCCGCTCTCTCTCTCCCATTAGGAAGAGCTACTGAGATGCATTGATGCTGTTCTCATCTTCCCTCACTTCCAGAAAAGGCCTATGTATGTAATGTAAGAGGAAGTTTTGTGTGGGACTTCTAAGGAGACTGCTTAAAATGAGCTGAGAGAGTTGAGAAACTGGCCATTTTCTCCTTTCTTTCTTATTCTTGCTGCTTGAAATGTGACCTTGGTGAGAGTTCTAGCTGCTGCATAGGATCATGGATTGAAGCACTGCTGATGACATAGCACCAAATCAGACAATTTAAGCTCTGAATCCATGATGATGCCAAGGCCCACCATACATCCTTGGAATGGCCTAACTTCTTGCATGATTCCATGAAAGCAGAGCCATTTGTGGTGTATCTTGTTAGGTTTTTCATTAAATGTTACCATATATGAACTTATACCCAGGGCTAGCTGAATAAAGTCGTCAATGGGATGAGTTCTGGGAAAGACCCCTAAATATGTTATTTGAGCCACTATTTGAACTAAGAAGTAGTAAGCTATGACAGAAAGACCACTGGTCACTGAGGTTAGATTAGAAACAGAATTTAAATATGTCTTGGCATTTACTAGCTATTTGATTAAAAAAATAAATCTTCATCTCAGTTTATTATCTGTAAATTGGAAATAAATTCTTACCTTATGCTTTCATAGGGACTAAAATAGATGCCATATGTAAAGCACTATCTGTACAGTCTTGAAACTCACAGATATTTCTTAAAATAATGTAATAAGCATCTGACCTTGGTAACTGAAGTTTAAAATTCTCATAGCACTCTCATACCCACGTATAATTCGTCCTAGGAGATATTTCCTTATGGTAGTTAGAACAGATAATATAATTTTAAAAACAGTTCCAGAGTGATAAGGTGACTTGATCATACAGTGTGGAAGTTCATTAGTGCAGGGATTTGAACCCAGGTGCTCAGGCTCCTGGCTCAGGGCTGTTCCTCCTATACCATAATACATTTTGAAGTCTGAGAGCTGCAATGCTTAGTTATCATCAGTGTCAAATCCCATCTTAGTTGAATCAGGCTGACATAGGACAGAACAAAAGGCAGACTTAAAAGTGGCTAGTGTAAGTTGAAATTGGTGAGAGCCAGCAAAACACAGTCATTCCGGGGCTGCATTTGTCCCTGGGAAGCACTGTTGCATAGGATTCAGGACAGCTGGCCAGAAGCAGAAGGCAGGAAAGACAAGGTGTGCTCTAACATAAACTGTTGTGCTACAATACAACTCTGATACTAACCACACAGAGTTCGCATCATACTCCACAGGTTTCAGGACACAGTCCCTAAGAAACACTGTCCTCCCTTCAGAATCCAGCTACAAGCAGGATTTCCAGACCAGACTTCCCCCTACTTCTGATGAACTGGCTATAAATTCAGTGGTTCTCACAACCCTGAGATTTCACTAGCATGACACAAATCTCAGGATATTGCCACACTTATGAGTAGGGTATTGTTCTAAAGAATATAAATGAGGACCAGGTAAATAAAGAGATATTGATTTGTTCACCAACCGGAAGAGCTCTAGGAATGATCTTTGTGGTTTCATTGCAGAGGCATGATTGATTCATTGGCCACATAAGGAACTCAACCTTCAGCCCACCTCCCCTTCCCAGAATTAGGAACAGATCGAAGTCCTAATTTTCTAATTATGTCTTTGGTCTCTGTGATGACCAGCCCTGTCCTGAATCATCGTACCTATGAGCATGAATGCAGGTATGACCAAATGGGCTCATAAACAGACATTACTACTTCTCAAGAAATTCTGAGGATATAAAGTTTCCCTCCCAGGAACCAAGCAACAAAGGCCAAATTCTTCATTGTATGGTAAGTTGAAAAAATTGAGAGAAAAGGAAACAGATCCCTAGATTGGCTAATCCCAGACTCACTTTCAGATCAGGCAATAGGAGTGGTTTTAAGGCAATCTTGGCCTAGTTTACAGCTTTACCAAGAAGTTACAGATAAAACCAGGAAAATGTTAAGTTAGTTGGAGGATTCAATTTGGTGTATTTTTTTTTTTCTGTTAGATCCCATGGGCTTGAATTTGCAAACATAAGCCACCGTTCTCCTTGCATTGAGCTTATTTGAATAACCTCTTATTATTTGTGCTTATTTCTTTTTCTTCTTTTTAGTTCTTATTATGTTCTCACATTTAATATACATTTTGTTAGATTTTTTTACAATCACTAAAAAGTCAGTGCAATGTAGTAAGAATAGAATGGAACAGTGCTCTGTGGTGTTATATTACTTGTCTAAAGTCACATGGATTGTTAATAGCAAATGTGGACCCTACAAGGATGAAAATACCACAATTTCTTTTCTTAAAGGCTTGAGTTTATATCTCAGTTATATGATTTCAGGTCAAGTTTACCTAACCTTTTGCTGTGTCAGTATCTTATCTTTGAAATGGGATGCAACCAATTTATTGACTGCTGCAAAGACTCTATGATGGGGTGTGAAGCATGGGGAATATTTTGCATGGAGCTTGACATATCAGAAGCCCTCAATAAACATTGGGTATTAGTTATTAACTACACAGTTAATAAAACCCATAGCAACTAAGTTCTAATGCTTTTCCCACTGCCATTAAAAAGAAAGAAAGAAAGAAAAACTTCACTTTTGAGGTCTGGTAAGTTCTGGTTCTTTTACCTCTTTAAATAGGTAAGGAGATATGAACATCTTCCTTGTTTGACCACATAGTTACTTCACCTTGGGTGCATTATGTCAAAGAAGGGCATTAGAAATGGTCTCTTTTGTTTTATTTTGTTTTCCCGGACATGAGATTTGCTGAATGAGAAAACTCAAAGACAGATCAGCTGCACATGAATTTTTCATTTTTGAAACATTTTGAATCTCTTAATTTTCAGTTTATGCCACCTCTTCACAGAGACTAATTCCAAATTCCTACCAGCCGTAGTAAAATCAGACAGGCTTGTGTTTTTCTTCCTGCTTCAGGTTTAACAGTGCTTTCTTCACTTGGGATGTTTTGGGAATTGGCCACCCAACCAGGGGTTTTCTCTTTTGTTTAAGGATCTTATAAACTTTTGTTCTGTGCCCTGCCAACCATATAACCTTTCATCTTAAAAATCACTTAATCTTTTATCTCTGTAAATGTGTTTTCATTCGACTTAAAAAATATCTTTGAGGAGGTGTTTGGTCTAAATTCAGTACATGCAGATTCTTTGAAACAATTAGCAAATGGCTGAGAATACTTATGAATGTGATGGTTCTTTCAGAAAGGCACTAACAACTATTTTAAGTAAAGGACATGAGAAGAAAGCATGAATGAATTCTTCTAAATTACAGAGTGATAATTTCTTTCAACTTGACATAAAATCCAAAATCCCATAATGCCAATAAATTTGAATATATGAAAATTAGGGGGAAAAGTGATGCCATGACAAAAGGCACCTGAAGTAAAATTATAGATTAAAAATATATTTGTAACTCACACTGCTAAAACCAGAAAAGGCGAATTCTGCTAATATATAAAAAAATCCTCAATCAATGAATAACAGACCCACAGAAAAATGAACAACATGTATACTATCTAAAAATAAATATAAGGAGCTTCTAATGTTTAAAATAATGATAAGCATGATTCAAAATAGAGAAATGCAAACTAAACGACTTTGAGTTCCCATGTACAATCTATTAGAATAGCAATAATATAATAAATTAATTAAACACTACAAACTTCTCATATATTTTTGTTGGAGTATTAATTGTTATATGGAGGGAGATTCAGCAATGGCTGTCAAAATTACAAATATACTTCCTCATTGATGTAGCAATTCCATTGCCAGGATAATATCCTATAGATGTAGGTTAATGGCATGTTGCTTCTAATAGCAGAAGTCTATGGCAATCTTAATGTGTATCAATAGGAAACAGTTAAAAAATTGTGGTAGACTTATACAAAGAAGTACAATGCAGCAGTTAAAAAAAAAGAATGATATAATAGTTCTATATTGTTGGAAATGATCTCTAAAGCACTTTTTTAATTAAAGGAAGTTACAAAAACATGTGTAAAATATAGTCAGTAACTTCTATTTAACATGGTAGGAAATAAAAATTTTATATATTTTTATAGAACTTGCTTGAATTTACTTGGCACATCTCTGGAGGGATGCCCAAGAACCTGAGACCACAGGTTTTTGTGGAGACAGGAACTAGTTGCTGTATGAGTTCACATGGAGATTATTCACCATACTTCTTTGTATCTTGATTTTTGAGCTTTTTTAATCTCTTGCATATACAAAATCTAAAATTTAATCAAAATTAAAAATAAGCAATGACGATATCTGTCATTATTTTTAATATTTTTTTGTTAAAATTAAAAACTGAACTTGACAGAAAATCCCATAATGTCAATACATTTTGATATATGAAAATTAAGGGAGAAAATATTTTCTCCCTAATTTCATCTATCATATTTTTCTGATGACCACTCTGATGAATGAACAAAATACTTGACACAGAGAGCTGTCTGGGGAGCAAAAGTGAACCATAAATCATTCTTATAAGATACTTCCTAAAAGTTAGCGGGAAAAATATTTATCAAATTGTTGTCCAAGTTAAATCTGGGATTCTATTTGCCTATTTTCTGAGAAATATAGGTCCCCTGCACATGTAAAAGAACAGATTTTCTATTATATAGGCTAGAGAGGAAGAAGGGCAGGCATGGTTAGGAGCTGGTCCCTCAATATTTCTCAGTTTGCTGGGATCCTGAGCAACCTATCAATGCATCCTAGTTTTTACTTTGGATTCCTAATGAGAACCTTTCATATGGGAAAATTTAATAGAAAAAAAATATTATACCTTTTGAGGAAAGACAATCTTCACTTTCTTGTTCTGTATTTTTTTTTTAGATGGAGTCTTGCTTTGTCACCAGGTTGGAGTGCAGTGGCGTGATCTCAGCTCACTGCAACCTCTGCTTCCCGGGGTTCAAGTAATTCTCCTGCCTCAGCCTCCTGAGTAGCCGGAACTACAAGTACACGCCACCATGCCCAGCTAATTTTTGTATTTTTAGTAGAGACAGGGTTTCACCATGTTTGCCAGGATGGTCTCAATCTCTTGACCTCCTGATCCACTCGCCTCCACCTCCCAAAGTGCTGGGATTACAGGTGGCTCACACCACCCCTGGCCTCAATTTTCTTGTTCTTTAAGGGAGGAGTTAGTTGATCCATTAGGATAATAGGCCAGAACTCTCTGTAACACTCTTTCTTCCACCCTCCCTTTATTCACTTACTAGTCTATTTGCCCATTCCAGCCATCTCTCTCCTTCTCTAGGCCTCTGAGGTCTGGGGAATCAATACACATAAGTCCTGGCACAGGGGAGCAGAGAACTAGAATTTCTCTTCTCAATCTCCATATGAATGACACATCAATGGCCATGACAGTATCCTTGTTCCACAACAGGTTTCATTTCCTAGGTACCACATGATGAATCAGGATCTAGGGACACACTTACCACATCTAAGTAATCAGTTAAGTATTTACCATTCTTACCATCATTATTAATGATCTCTACTGGTGCATGTACAAAGAAAATATAATCCAGAGCAATGTTTTATGTGCTCCTTGGAGCAAAGTGCCACATAAAAACAAAGGATTTGATGGTGCAGAAAGACAGGATGGTAGAGTTGCAAGGGAGTTACTTTTACTCAGAGAAGTGAGGAGTGTTGGTGGTTCTATAGTGAATGAGATGGATAAGGAGCCATCATGAAGTTACAAAAAATCAGCCCTCGCAGCCTCTGGAGATGATCAGTTTCCAATGAAACAATGGACAGCAAAGTGTTTTGCATGTATTATACTGAGTATGTCTTAGCATTTCAGGAGTGTTTTGAAAAGATGGGTGTCACTGTTCAGGTTCATTGGGAGACCTACTCTGAGACAGAGTTTGACACACATATGGTTCAGTGGAGAATACTCTTGGGAATAACACCTGGAGGAGGAGGGGATGAAGAATGTAGGATCAGAGTGAAATAGCAGTTGGACTATAATGCAGTAGCAGCAGAGGCCTAAGCAAATTCTACTGGGACCTGGGACTTGCCCTAAAGAAGTAACTCAAATTAGGGCAAAGGGGCCAGGCTTCTTTTATATCCCTTAGCATTTTGCTGTTACTGCAGATAGGGAGGAAAAAAAAAAGGCATTCCCTAGGGAAAGGGTATGATCTTGGACAAAGCAGCTCTCTTTAGCCAAAGGCAGGCTTTGGAAAAGGAACGAGCTGAGAGCTGTCTACACTAATACTCCCAACACCTGGGGAAATGAATGCTTCAGTTGTGATGATAGGCTTCTGGTCAACTTCCACAGCACCCAGTACAAATGGGGCTGATCAGGTTAAAGATGGGATTGTAATCACAAACTCCTGCATATACAAAAAATTCAGTTCAGACTAGTCGTCTTTCTCTAACAATAGTATGGATCCAATGTATCCCTTCTCAGAAAAAGAACACCAGGTGACTGATCTGTGTTATTCTAGTCATCTTTCTCTAACAATAGTATGGATCCAAGGTATCCCTTCTCAGAAAAAGAACACCAGGTGACTGATCTGTGTTATTCTAACAGTCACTTCCAGAATTTCTCAGGAATCTGATAGAGGCGGATTTGTGTTTGGCACTGACATTAACCTGCATTCCTGGCACAGGTCTTCATCTCCTCAAAAACACACCTGAGAACTCAAATAGCTCACAGTTGGAGCTGCCGGCAATCTTACGTGTGGTAACAAAATGGAAAGGTTCAAGCCAAGAAAAATTTAAAAAGACATACGGCATGACAGATGATGCCTCCCTCCAAGAAAGCCAAGGGAAAGTTAATCCACCCTTACCTGAGGGCATTCAAATACTAGGAAAACACACACATTGCAGCTGAGCCCTTCCCAGTCAGCAGGACCAGAAGCAGGCCTGGCCATGTGTGGGGGTGGAGGAAGTGACTACTTCCTGTGACTTAGAGGTTCCATCAAAGCCCTAGGTTCCCAGAGTAGTTCCTCCAGATGCAATTTATTTCCTGAAATTCCACCATGCACTATTTATGGCTCTGATCCTTGTTTAAAAATGTAATTCCTTCACAATTATCTGTCCTAAAAAGGCAGGGATAGGGATTCATGAGAAGTCGGTTTATGCTAATTATTCCAGGAACTAGCCATGTGACCTTGAATAAGCCTCTTCTCTCTGGGACTCAGATTCTGTAGTTTGGTACAGTGTCTGCGATTCTGACGGCTTTTGCTTTTTGTAGTGCATGTGTGGTCTCTTGTTACTGCTGACTCCAGACCATCTTTATCTGCTGCCACCACTTATTTTAAAAGTTCCGATTTGGTTTTATTGCTGATATTGGGTATCTGACGACTTCTGTATCTAAAATGTGATAAAATGATTGGATCGTTGAGCCAGTACACCCAACTGTGGAAAACTTCTCCTATTAGAGTTAGTTTGTGTGTGTGTGTGTGTGTGTGTGTGTGTGTGTGTGTGTGTGTGGTGTGTGTGTATGTATGTGTCTCAGGGGAAGGAGGTAGAATATTCAGATCCAGCTTCCAAATGTGAGCTTTAGTCACATTCTCTGAAATCTTTCTGTGTGTTACATTACAGCTCCACCAACACAACTGATCAAGAAGCCCCCGTGCAAACCCAGAGTGGGGTACAGGCTAGCCCTCATCACATCTTTTCAATTCACCTTTCTCATTTCACTTCAGTGTCCCATAGTGACTGTCCCATAGGTACATTTTATTTTGAATAGATGGTTAAATAAATGGATGGATGGCTAAACAAAATGAATGAGAATGAAAGACAATCAGCTTCCCAGCAGAAACCAATGGAGATGGGATTCTAAAGAAAATTATTTACTGAACAAGGTTAAGAAAATCAACAAAGGATATCGAGGCTTCCAGGGAAGTCACAGCAAAAAGCCATTGCCATGCCCCAGCTGAAGAGCCACCTAGAAGGGTATTGCACAGAGAGAGAGGCATCAACACTGCCAGATGGTGATGACAAAGCAAAGCAGAAAGAGCTCAGAGGAAGACATGACTGGAGTCTTCTTTTCTTTCATCTCTTACTGGTTTATCCCACTCTCCAAACCTCACTAGAAGCCAGAAGGCAAGGCGGTACCCGGCATTCAGTCTTTAGAAAGCAGCACCTGAGATCATGCCACTGCACTGCAGCCCAGGTGACGGAGTAAGACTCCGTCTCCCAAAACAAACAAAGAAAAATACATCTGACTATAGCTTCAGAACAGGACATACCCTGTTTATGGTAAGAGATACAAGCTAATGATGGGGTGTAGAAAATGCTACCCCAAAATATGACACTTTGAAAATTGAGAAAACAGCAGAAGCAGGAAGGGCACTTTCACCTTCCTCCCATCCTTCTCCCCTGAAGCAGGCCATATAACATAGCACAGTCACATACATATCCCCACTGCTTGAATCAAAACTGATGTATGTAAATCAGAATTCTCTTAAACTCCAGGGTGATTTTTTTCTTTTACAAGACTATTCACCAAAATATTCCCTCCCTTCTCCGTAGTTGACCCTCATGTGACAGGTGTCCTGCCCTATACTCAGAGGGAAGACATGTAACACAGGGATGCCAAAAAGAATCTGAACAAATGAGCCTTGGTAAGTTCACCCCAGTTTATTACCTTTCGATCATACCCTTTATGATTCACCAATCCTGTTTCTGCATGACTGTCCATAAAAATACACAAATTTCCCTGTTCCTTTGGGTCTTCATTTCTGAAGACTCCTATGCCATATAAAACTTATATATTAAGCACATGTATATGTTTTTGTCTTGTTAATCAGTCTTTTGTTATAGATATCTCAGCCATGAACCTGGCAGTGGTGGAGAAGACAGTACCTCTTCTCCTTTGTAGTTTCCAGCATTCTGGGTGAGCTTTCCATTGCTGCCAGTATCAGCATTGAGGAGAGTGGATTTCCACATGAGCTTGTGTTGTCTAGAGGGGTGTCTTTCTCTCCATCCATCTTTCTCTCCCTGCCCATACATAACCTCCATTGTGCTCCTTGTGTATTGCTCTATACCTTTAGGATGAGACATATGACACCGTGTTCTAAATATTTACCCAGCTCTTTCTACAATTAGAACATAAGCTTCTTGAAAGCACAACTAATATCTTTTATTATCTTTGAATCTTTTGCCCTCGCACCCTATGTTATCTTTAGAAGGCAATTATTTCTTTAATTGGATTGTGGTGATTGAATACAACACTTTGAAAAATAAAAATCACTATTCATATGTGGGTTATTATCTTTGTGACATTTAAAAGCAGAATTGAACTTCTTTAACTTTCTTTCTGGACTGAATTTTTGTATGTCATATTATCATTTAAATGCAGAGGAGGAACTAGCTATTTCTTAAGAACATTTTGGTGAATAGTCTTGTAAAAGAAAAAAATCACCCTGGAGTTTCAGAGAATTCTGATTTACATACATCAGTTTTGATTCAAGCAGTGAGGATCTGTATGTGGCAGGATGGGGAAAGCTAGGAAGCACAGATTTTGAGACTGGAATGGAATTTGCCATGTATTTTTAAAATACAAACTGCATCTTTACATGGTGAAGTCCATGTTGTGATGATGGAAAGCAAATCTGTATCTTTGTAACCAGGTTTCCATTACAGTGATCTTAAAACTGCTATAAAATAGAAGTGCTATGTGAAAAACATAGGAAGAGAAAAACCATGCATAACTTCTCATTGTATAAATAATGACTTTCTTATTTTTCTGAATTTATTCAACATCAGCTTGCCTTGAATAATAACAAATACGAACGTTTCAGGGATGCAGCTTTTTTTCCTTCTTTTTCCCTTGCTACCTCTCATCAGACAATAGGAGTGAAGTGGTAGAAGAGAGAGAGATGGAGGGAAAAGTGATTAGAAATTGTGGGACAGTTAAAAAGGAGGCCCAAAATAACAATATTCAAGTCTAATGGAACAGATATGCAACACTGGTGGAAGACAATGCTTGCATTATTTTTTTTTTCAGTAAAGACTGATACATAAAGCAATTATTCTCTGACTCATTCATTCAACACATAATTAGTTATTGAATAATCAGTTGTTTGGGGCATTAGGCATAAAGATGTAAAGAGCTTTCGGCTCGGTCTTGTGAAGTTTATTGTTAACCTGTTACGAGGGACACCTCCATTCTGTTGGGTGCTGGAGGTAATTCTATAATATTGTCTAATTAATTTATTCAGCCACTTTATTTGTGAGCCTTCCTACACATCTCATGAAGAATGATGTGGGACAAGAGCTAAGCTGTCACTGGGATTCATTCTGGGATTCATTCTGGAATTCATGGAATAGGGTCCATGCACCTAGTCAGGTGCCATAGCAGCAGTTCTCTGAATCCAAGACATGGCACGGGGATTTCTGGGGACACACACAAGTCGTGACTTATGTTGTTTCAGTTTAGTCTGCCTAGTCCTTCTCACATTTGAGGGGTAGGGAAACAAAGTCACTATCTTCTTATAAAGTCATTTTTATTTATTATAATTCTGAATATTAATGATTGTTATAAAATTTCTACTTGATTACAAAAGTTACCATATCATATGTTTATCACAGTCCCATACACCTTTCTAAAGATATAGGAAAAGCACAGTCTTTTACCCTCAGTATTTTCTCTTGTGACTGGACCTGCAGTCTCAGTCAAAAGAAAATTTTCTGAAAGGACATCCACCTCCGCGCTTTGAGAGTATCTGATGTGCTCACACTGACATGCTTTAGTTTGATATTGTACTTTTTATACTTAGCTAAGCCCACTGCCCTCTTTTCCAGTGTTTGCCCCTGGTAGCATCCTGCTGAGTCCTTCCCCGTCTCCCACTCACAGCAGCAAGACTTCCTTCTTAAGCTTACTGACAAGCAGCTCAGACACTGGAGCCGCTCCAACCCTTTCCTGCCCCTTCCAGGATCTGTTTCCAAGTTTTTCCTTAGTAGTCACTGTGAGCACATACTGAGCTAGTGCCACACCTGCAAACATTTCTTTCACAGCTATCAGAGGCTCCAGCCTTGCTTTCTCTCCAGCTGGTGACAAACGTTATAATGATAAGACCCTTCTGTTCACTCTGTTTGACTTTACCTTGACTCTTAAAATATCCATCAAGAATTGCACTTTTTTTAAAATGAGAATGACTTGATGCTTCATTGTTCTTAAAGGTGAGTGGTTTCTAAGCCAATGAAAATTGAGTAATAGCAGGGAGGAGGGGGTGCAGTCAGAGCTCATTAAAACTGTGATGCATTTGAAACATGTTTCTAAGAACAATTGGTTATCTCTGTTGACAAAGAGTCAGTGTAGGGTTAATTTTCTCGCTATCTTTGTTCTGGCTGTTCCTAGTCTCTTGATACTTCTCCAATAGGATATAATTCCAAAGCTGTTATGCTTGATCATGTTTGTTCCCATATATATCCAATTCTTAAATTCCCCCAGAGAGGCTGATCTGAGTTTAAAGTGAAATATGGATGACTCCATCCTTTAGCCATATTCCCTATTGCTCTCAAATTAATGCTGCTAGCTGCCAAACAACACAGGCCTTGTCTAGTGGTATTATAGAGTCATAGATTGTATTCTGTGGGAGACTATAAGAGTCGTTGCTTCCAAGAGCAGCATTTTTATATAATGAGAAAACAAAGGCCTAGAGATGCTGAAGTATCCGACCAAGGTGACACAGTTACTACGTGATGCCCCCAAGAAGGCAAGTCCTCTGATCCTTAGACTAGGGCTTGTCCTCTCTTATGGATTGTTCTTTCTTTCTAGGCATCTTATTTCACATTACTTTAAACTCAGACAGTCACATTCTCCCATAATGATGGCAGAGGGAAGGGCAAACGTCCACTTAAGACTCAATTGAGAAATGTTCACCTATGCCTGGCTCACATATGGAAAGAGAATTTTATTACATGCTTAGTGCAATGCAATTAAGAGCAGAGTCTGCAGGACCACTGCCTGGGATTATAGACCATTTTCATCGTTTACTAAGTATGTAGAGCAAAGTGTTTAACTTTCCTATTTCCTCTGTAAAATGGGGGTAAGAATAGTACTTCTTCATGGTTATTATCAGAATTAAGTGAGTTAATCCATGAAAAGAGCTAAAACAATGCTTGGAAGATGGTGAGAGCTGTGTAAGAATTTACTATGATTACTATCCAGTGAAGACTTTTGCATTGCAAAGGCTAAAGTGGAAAAGGCAGAAGGAACTGGAACTCTCAAAACTTCACAACATTTTTACCTCTACTCTTTCATTTATCTGCCTTGAGCTCTTCAACTGTTACTCTTTTTCAACTAGATTGGAATCCTGGAATGCATGTTTGTTTTATTTTTCTCTGTATACTTCAGGACCAAGAGCTGCTCTACCCTGACGTGCATGCTCAGGAGATGTGTGGTGAATCAGAAACTATGGCTGGTAGAAGCCAGAAACACTTAAGTGACTTAAAGTCAATAAAACAAAGCACTGAATAAAAAAGAGTGCACATATTTGAGGGGGGACATTTCATTTTTGTTATAGTAATTATAAAACTTCATTTACTCAGCAAATATTTATGTGTTTAGAAGTTGCTAGACATTATTCTTCATTGAAAATAATGAAGACCATAATTTGTGCCCTCATGTATGTATTTTAAGGAATTGGACATACAACAAAATAAATAAGTAAATTCAACATGTGTTACAAGGTGAAAATGTGATGAAAGTAGGTAAAGAAGGAATTGTGGAGTACATTCAGAAGGGTTGGCTTAACCAAGGTGGGGATGGAAGCAGGACCTCACTGTAGATGGGCATTGGAACAAAGTCTTGAAGGGAGTTTACAGAATGGATTATGCAGGTTAAGGTGAGACCCAGTGGGGAGTCCTGGGTGAAAAATAGCTTGGTGTGGTGAAGGGGCAGCAGCCAATCAGCGTGGCTGGGACTCAGTGACTGAGGGCAAGGGTGATCAGAGTGAGGTCCAAGGGATAATGGGGGCCTAGGCCATGTCAGGACCCAGGGGTCATTGCTAGGCAAGTGAACTATTTGGAGCAGGCAACAACATGACATGCATTTAAGAAACATTCTAGCAGCTACTTTGAGAATATATTGGGCTAAGGACTTTGCCCACAACTTCCCATTAAATGATCATAACAGGTTACAAGGTGGATTATGTTTTCTAAGAGAAAAACTGAGTTATGCCCAAAGCTTGTAGTGGCAGTTCAGGAACTCAAAACCAGAAAAACTTATTTCAAAATTTGATACTCTTAACAATAAGTTCTTGTTGCCTCCTAAATTCTTTTAAACCTTAACTATAATATGGCTCTAGAAGAGTTTTTACTCTTTCTATATTTTACAGCAATCTCCTTCTCTTTTGTTTTCTTAGCATTTGCAAATTAGAGAAGATTATGTTTACTCCATGCACATTCTAACTATATATGGAAGCCAGGATCTGCTCTCCAGAAAAGCTGACTTGAATCACATGAATTGATCTGGGCTGTGCTGAGATTGTCTCAATGGTAATATGGGTCAATATCACAAGGACTGGCTGAGGGTTTAGAGACATATAACATCCATCTTTTCTAGAGATGCCAGTGCCATTTCAGAAATAGGTTGTACTCCAAAATTAAGTTATTTGCTTGAAACTCAGAGGACAATTTTCCACTGATACAATGTTCCATTGATACAATGTTAGGTGCTTAGACTGGCACACAAAGCCTATTTAAATAACAAAGTCCTTGTGCCGTAGCCTGCGGCTTCATCATTATTTCTTGAGACTCCAATTCTCCCTCATCCCTACAATTCATTGTCAAGTAGTTTTTTTCTTCAACTATATTTCTAGTTTTTCCCTATATTTAAGATGCTATAGATGTTATTATGCTTATCTATGTTCTTCAAAAATTCCTCAATTTTTCTTCCAGTATCTTCCAACTTTAATTCTTTTTCCTAAAATTTATCTCACAACAGATGATTATCTGTTGATAACAGGATTCGGTATAAATCTAATATTAACATTCTAATCTATCTTCTGTCTTATTATCTTCTCCTCATTATATTCCAGTCAACATTAATTGTTCACTTTGTCCCCAATAAAAACCACACTTTTCCACTTTTATGGTTCTTTAATACTATTTTTTTTTCTTTTAAAAATGTTCCTACTTCTACTATCAATGATCAAAATCACAACATTTCTTCCATGTTTTAGTCAGGGTAGGCTCATACTCCAGACAAAAAAGTTCAGTACCTAAACACAACAGGTTTATTTTTCAACTCGTAAGAAGTGTGCTGTGTTCTGGGCCCCTCTGCAGGGCATTGGCCTTCTCCTCCTGGCACTGTGATATCAACAAGTCCTTCCATACTTGCTTTGGCAAAAAGGGTCTGACAGGGGCAGCTACACACTGGCCTGGAAGTGACATACATCACTTCTATCTACAACCCACTGATCAGAGCTACCCACACAGTGCCACCCAAATAATATATGGGGTGGTCTCAGACATAAGTCCTCTTGTGTTTTTGGAAGAAGAGAACGCCAAATAGAGATTAGCACTAAAAGTTTCTATTCTATGGAGGCCTTCCATGTCTCCTTAAATAATACTAATAAATCCGTTCGTGAATATATTTCCTACTAATAGAAAGGCAATACCTTTTAACTGCATTTGAATGAATCTCAAGGAGGTTTATTTAGGATCATTAGAAAAGCTTCACTTTTTCACTTTTTCTCAGACCTGACCAGATATGCGGTAACAGCCTGAGAGTTGGGAGTCCTTGTTTCTAAACTCTCTTTTAATATCTATTACCTGGAGATGGTCATGGCCTTAGAAACTGATAAGGGAAATCTGATCAGGATAGGGTATTCCAGGAACTCTCAAAAATAGTTTGTTGTTAAGGAGGCACAGTTTCTCCCATGAGAACAAGAATATGGTTTTCTAAATTTTTGCTTTGTTTATGGATTATAAAAGAGTCTAGCTCTCTACTACATAAGAGAAAGACTGCCTTTTCTAAAGTAGAGTTCCAAATATTCCCTAAAATGTCATACAAAATGGGAAAGGTACCAGAAATAACACTCCCGAGAACAGCATCTTTAATTAGAGGTCTGCCCTGTATGGAGGACACTAAGGAGAGGCATATTTTCTTTGCCTGTTCTAGAAGTTACACAACCAGCTAGGTTATTTTTGGAATCTGGCTGAAGGAATTTGGGGGAAGGTTTTTTTTTTTTTTTTTAAATATGAAAGAACAATGAGGATGATATGGTCCCAGATATTCCAAACAGAATTTCAAATGGAAGCTTCTTTGTCCTTCTGGCACCTTGAGCAGAACTCTAGATAGGGCATTCTGGTTCCCAGAGCACAAAATATTTGAGATTTGTATTGAGTTTGGGACATTAGGCCCATGTTATAACCACCTGCCTTAATCCTCTTCCCAATTAGCTGAACTATGAATTCTGAAGTCAATTTGCATCTGGAGAGAAACATTCAGGTGCCATATCAACACAGTATGCATAGCAAATATTTTCTTGATAAGAATTTGCCAATGTGCTCTAGAAACAGTAAAGTGGTGTTGGAGTCTACCCTGGTTCCATAGTGCCTTGACATGTTAAAAAAAAAAAAAAAAAGCATAATGGCCAGTGGAATAAAAGATGCTGTCGCAAACTATTTAATACTAGTACATTTATCTTTGCTTATCATTTTAACTCTGTTGTGTCTTATAAGGAAAAGTGGATATGACCTCTGGCAACTCATGAGACATTTTATGTCTACTCCAGTGGATTTCAAACATTTTGGGATCATAGACTTCCTTAAAGAGCTAATAAACCAAGCATGGTGGCTCACTCCTGTAATCCCAACATTTGGGGAGGTGATAGCGGGCAAATCACTTGTGGTCATGAGTTTGAGACCAGCCTGGCCAACATGGTGAAATGCTGTCTCTACTAAAAATACAAAAAAATTAGCTGGGCATGGTGGTGTGTGCCTGTAATTTCAGCTACTCAGGAGGCTAAGACAGGAGAATCACTTGAACCAGGAAAGTGCAGGTTGCAGTGAGCCAAGATTATACCTGACCAACAGAGAAGGACTCTGTCTAAAAAAAAAAAAAAGCTGATAAGATCTTAGATCTTGTGGATCTTTTGATACTATCTTAGGAGTCCTCTACCTAAAAAGATGCAAACAATTTGAATACATTTTTAAGAGGTTCACAACCATCTAAATTGCCAGCTGAGGTTAATGGAACTGAAATTAAAGACCTTAATATCTATCATTGCCAGTTGCTGAGATTATGACCTTAATGTCTACCATTGCCAGTTGCTGAGATTATGAACTTAATATCTACCATTGCCAGTTGCTCTCACAATAATGTCTCAAGAAATAAAATCTAATACTGCAAATAGTTAAAGTTAGAAAAACAAGGTCTTGATATTTCTAAGACTCCTGCAAAACTCTCAGAAAAACAGAAAGTATCATCTCCAAATATATACCTTCCACAGCTTCTCACAACTAACACCTACCACCTGTGAACTCAGAGAAATTTCGAGTCACTGATCCAAATTAAACCATCTCAGGAAATCCTCTAATGGGATGTAGTTAAGGCCCCTCACTCTAGTTATAACTAGTGGTCTCCTAGTTCTCTTTTCAAATCTGCTTTCTTGCCAGTCAGATTAGGGGCTTGTCCTTGGTGGACTTCAAATTCTAACTCTCACACCCCTTGTAAGCCATTGTTTTATTTTGGTGCAGCTCATAAGGTTAGGTTTTTGCTTTGCTGTTAACATCTTTTATCATGCACCCTAAATTGAGCTTCAATTATTCTCTAGACCTGCAGTCCAGAAATAAGACCGAGCTGTCCAGCCCTATATCCAGGATATGCTAGCCAAGGCCTAATAATAACAAGCTTCTTCTTGTGCCTAAACACACCTCCTGGCCTTTGCCTAGAACTCTGCCTGGAACGTCCTTCTCAGGATGTTTGGCTTCTTTCTCACTTTAATCACATTTGGGGGTAGTTGGAGGATTAAGTCCAAGAAAATTTCTGAGTTTACCTCATCCAAAGCAGGTAGAGTCTACTTCTCTTTTCTTCTCTAATCTCTTTACACCCCGTCACAGCACTTGCTATGTCATATAAATGACTTGGTATGAGTCTTTCATTCACCTGATGGTGACTTCTCATGTGCAAGACTCAACTTGTTCTTCCCTCTGTTCCCTAAACTTACCATAATACTTGGCACTTCTAGGCACTGACAGGCATCTGAACACTTCCAGGCATATTTCCTTCCAGACATGTTTCCCACAGCTTTTGTACCCTATCCATTCATACATGCTCCCTGATGATGATGTCTTAATGGGTGATGGAGATGTTAGCCTTTATACACTGTACCTTTTTTGGTCATCTTATCATTTAGAGAACATCTCTACAACTTGAGAAGCTGCCACAACAATGAATAATTGAAAGTGGTTGCCTTGAGTATATGATAGAAAAGTCTCAGAAGAAAGAGGAGCTGTGATTGATCAACAATGTCACCTGGAGTCTCTAAAGTATGAAATGGCAAACCACATGCCACCATTTATTTTCCCATAAAAATGAAAAAGTTTTATGATAATCTCAGCACAGTTTTTCTGTTCATCTACCTGTTGCTTCTATGAATCATCCAAACTATCCTGTGTAAGAACTATCTTGAGTCAGGACATGAGTGAAACAGCATCACTGATGGCAGAATCAAAGGCAGAACTTGGGTGAGAAGTTATGCCACATGGGTGAGAAGAGATGTCTAGATCTCTACTATCCTGTTATCCTGTTACAAACAATAGGCTTGTCTCCATAAACTGTACATTTGGCCATGATCAGTGAGTGCTATGGTTTGAATGTGTTCCCCAAAGTTCATGTGTTTAATACCCAATGCATCACTGTTGAGAGGTGTTACCTGTAAGAGGGGATTAGGCCATGCCCTCCTTAATGAATTAATGCCATTATCATGCGAGTGGGTTTCTGATAAAAATATAGATGAGTTTGGCCCTTTCCCCTCTCCTTGCTTTCTCTCCTGCATACACTCTCTTGCTCCACCTTCTACCATGAGATGACAGCATGAAGGTTCTCACCAGATATGGGCCCCTTGATTGTGAATTTTCTGACTTCCAGAATTGTATGAAATGAAATTATTTTCTTTATAAGTTACTCAGTCTCAGGTATTCTGTTAGAGCAGCACAAAATTGACTAAGAAATGGAGGAATGGGTGTTGACAGGGCCATCTTTGCACTGTACAGTTGAGGGATGAAGTTTGTGAATCCCTGACTCCCAGTGAATCCCTAGAACTGCACTGTGTAGTTTCAGGAGGTATCATTTATAAATGTAATAGTTAGAGAGATTTTCCTGATTAGCTGCTTTAATATACAGCCTATAAGGAAGAAGAATATCAGTTAGGGACTTCACAGATACCTCAAATAAGAAGCCTGTCATAGGAATTGTTTCTTATTTTTTTCATTTTCCTCCACACTCTTTGGGAAGCTAACCTCATCCCATTATAGCTAACCAACGATCAGAAGGTTAATAGGATTCACAAAATATTTTCCATGCATGGATCACTAGCCCTGGTGCTCTGAGTATATTTTCAAAGACAAGGTATGTGGTTCTTAGAAATAACCTATATCTTGTTAGAAAGTTGCTAGATCCAAATAAAACCATTACTATAACATATGACAACATACAGTGAAATAATAATTTTTGTGACACAGACTCTTAGTGCTATGGAAACTCCAAGTAAGAAAGAGACAATGTGATGGAAAATTCTAGAAAACAAAACAGAGCATTATCTGCAAGTAGAATACAAGAGAGAATTTCCTTGAAATGGAGTCTTGTGCTCCATGATGAGATTTCAAAGACATATGGCCCTACATAACTGGTTCAAATTCTGGCTCTTCTCTGAAACTTTAAATGAAGAACAAAACTTTCTAAGTTCCATTTTTATCATCTGAAAAATGGTTCTGATAATAATGTGTTATAGATCTGCTGTGAAAATAAATGGTTTAGCAAATGCAGTTGTCCCTTGGTATCCGTGGGGATTTGGTTGCAGATCCTCTCACAGACACCAAAATCTGCAAATGCTCAAGTGCCTGATATAAAATGGCATAGTATATGCAGGTAACCTGTCCACATCCTTCCATATACTTTAATTAATCCCTAGCTTACTTATAATACCTAATACAATGTAAATGCTTTGTAAATATTTGTTACACTGTATTGTTTACGGAAAATGACCAGAAAAAAAGTCTACAAGCTCAGTATAGACATAATTTTTTTTGAGTATTTTTTTATCCACAGTTGGTTGAATCCATGAATGCAGAGTTCACAAATAGGGAGAGTTGACTCTATGAAGTTTATAGCATAGTTTCTGATGAATAGATGATGTTTAATCAAATTAGTACAAGTTCTCCTGTTTTCTAGTTTTTCTTTTCCCTCCCTCCCTCCATCCCTCCCTCCCTTCATTCCTTTCCTCCTTTCTTTTTCTTTCTTTCTTTTTTTTTGTTTACCTGTGGAAAAAAGTTCCTCATTAGTCTGGGGATACACAAGGGTGTAGAAAAACACTAACTTACACTGACAATGAAGTGCAATTGTTGATAGTATCTTTTCTTCATAGCAGAAGAGATGACAAGAGGGAAGAGTATGCTGCACTGAGCACCCAAAGGGTGGGACCCCATAGGGATTCAAATTGATGTGGACAAGGGGAGAATACTGACTTTCCAGTCTTGTCTGTGGCCAGCATTTCTTAGAGAATGGATGGCAGTTGGGTAGAAACCGAAGAAATTGGAATCGTTTCCACCAAGGCTTACAAGTAGACAGTTAGAAAACTAGAGTTACTGAGAAAAATCACACTGAGCAAAAATATAAACAATAGAAAGACAACTAAAAGCCCTAACTCTGGGTAATGCCCGTAAGTTCCTAAAGTGAATGTTCAACCACTAGACACAAGGGGATGGGTTGTTTCACTGTAAAGTTGGGTAGCTTGCCCAATATATTTACCATGCCAGCTCATGAATAATTTGTTTATAATGGAAGCTAAAAATTCTAGAAATCTCACCTTAGAAAAAATTTTAAAAGTATAATAGTCTTTAAAGAGAAAGGGAGGGATGAAGGAAGGAAGGAGGGAAGGAAGGAAAAAGGGAGGGATGGACGGAAGGAGGGAGAGAGGAAGGAAGAGAGAAATGTTATTCTAGGCAATAAAAATTCCAACATAGTTGTAAATTTTTCTCTCAAAAAAACTCAATATAGTAAATCTAGAGAACTTTGTTTCCTTCTTCCAGTATCTAAGGATTGTGTGCAAGCCAATAATCATCTTCAACCATAGAAGGAATTCCTCTCCTCCTTCCAACAAATCACAGATTAATTTTACATACAATTAGAAACACAAGAGAGAAGCAAGCATCTCCATCAGCCTATCACAGTCTGTATGTACTACAGGCAGTGCTACAGTTGCCACAGTGGATGTCTCTGTTTTCTTCAATACTTGGGAAACTCCCTCCCAAGTATTGAACAAAACAATGATGTATAGACACATAAAGGAGGAACTGCTCTTGTTGGAAGATTGTACCTGGCCTAAACCAATAAGAAACTGTTAGAATATGCCATTTCCCTCTCCTGCTTTGGTAATAGTGATATTTCTCAATCAGAAGTTAAAAATTCATGGCATTTTTGCCGCAGTTATTTGGGAGATGATTTTGGATAGCACACTCATTGACAATACAAACAATGACTCAAGAGAGAGGAGGAACAGCATCTGGGTTAGCCTGGATCTGCAAGTATGATAGAGCGTGAGAGGGCTAGAATGGGACAGGGACCTTCTTGTCCTTACATAAGGTCAAGAGGGTGAGGAAGAGAGAAGAGGAGATTGATCTTGTTGATATGCTCTTTTGAATTGTCTGGCTTTAGCTACTCTTTATGACTTATCCATCAACAGACTACCTACTTTAATGACCATAATACCAGGCTTTGGGACACAGAGTCTCTTCCAAGTAATCTGTTCTCTGATCTCCTTAAATATATATATATATTTTCACCTGTTCCAGTGTATGGTTGAGAGAATGTAGAAATGGTAATCATGTCACATTGCAAGAGTGCCTTCTTGCTGCAAATGGTATTGTTCTTTCTGTACAAAAACTGACCAACTGCCTGCTACAGAAGTATCTTCAAACCATATTTTCAGAAACAGGAGGGCAGTTATAACAAACATGGCAAGTGATGGAAGGGAGATTTTACATATAATATCTGATTAGTTAGGAACAAACTACTGCACTGGAGTAACTATAACTTTAGTTACTGCAACTTTCAATTTTATGAATGGAGACAATGAAGCACTTGAGGGATATAGTTACTAAATCAGTTATTAAAATTCTGTTTTTTTCCTGTAACATTTAAAGGTGACTGCACTTCCTTTAAATAAGTCCAAACTTCAGCGAACTGAAAACATGGCCATAGGACAAAACCAATTCCTACTATGGTCTTGATCCAAATCACATCAAAATAAATTTAATTCCAGTCTCCAACAATTTGATTTAATTTGGCACATAAGTGGTTTTGTCACTTTTGTGATTTTAACAAACTCTAATTACAATTTTGTAGATAGTGGATGATAATGGAAAGTTATCATGTTTTATCATTTTATTAAATATATTATGAAATTCCCTAGTTTTAAACTTCCCATTCTATTTCTGCAATCCTGGAAAATGATTCATAGTTTGTATTTCTACTTCCCATGACACAGAAATAATACAACATATCTTGAGGCCAATATATCCTCAGAAAATGTGAAATATAACTCAGATCTAGGTTGTAATTCACTGTCATCCAGCCCACTTTATACATGAAACTTTTCTAATGCATATTAATATCCCAAGATTATTCAGCTATGTAAAAAAAAATTAACAGCTTAGACTTATACTGAGATTATGTGCCAGATTATATTCTTAGAACTCTACATGTATTAAATTATTTTATCATGTAATTCTCATAACACTGTTATGAAATACATACTGACATTATTGATATTTTCATGTATGAGGAAAGAGACACAGAATAGTTAAGTAACATCCCCAAGGTCACACAGCATCTAAGTTGCCAGTGCACAGAGCCCAGACCACCTGGCTCTAGTCTGTTTTACAATGGCTTCAGTGCTTCTCAAAATGAAAATGAATTTCATAATTAGCCACATTATCATACTCATTTTCAGTATAGTTTTCGTTAGGAAAGAATTTCTAAAAGCTAAATTAAGTCAGCTTTCAAATAACCTGTAAATTGAACTCCTTGGTTGATAAGCTAACCTTTCCAGAGCAATTGAGGTAAATTCAGTTTATTGCTCGTTATTGCATTTTCCCATCCTCAAATCATCTGTTTTATTTTGTAAAATATTGCCTTAATTTTTTTCCCTAAAATTTTCTTAGGCTTCTTGCCTTCGTCAGTGTCTCCTGGTATATATTCCAGAGGTGGGGATTGATTTCTATATTGGCCTACACAAACCATAACCTAGATGATAAACAAATTTAAGGGTGTATGTGATTAAATTTCAAAAAGATCAGCACAATAAGAGACTTTCCTGTTAAGAAACAGAAGAGATGACCTAACCTGGTGTTCCTTAAGGATGCTTCTTGTTGAAATCCAGACTTACACGAAACCCTGAAAGGTAGGTAATATCTAGAATTGAGAAGAGAGAACATGCTGGATTTAGAAGAACAATCCAAGGTGTGCAGATCCTTCTGCCTGGATATTAATGTGCCACTTGGGCTGCAGAAGCTGGGTTTGCTGCTGAAAAGCAGTGGATGACTGTCATCTATACTCTCTGCTTCCTTCTCTGAACACCCATTCCTCTCCACAACACAATCTAGAATTGTATCATGCATGTGCTTCTTACCTACATTTGGCTTGCATTTTAGCCCCAACAATGCTGTTAACCTACCCCTAGGCCTAGTTGTCAAAATTAACATAAATAAATACATAAGTCCTGGGCCACAGGAATTAGAGGTCCTTGGCACACTGAGCAAAGCAAGGTAGTGATACTTTTTATTTTGTTCTGGGGAGAGGCAGTAGGAATGGTGAATCTGTCCTACTTTGATTGCTCATATAGACAATCAAAGCCTACATCTTTAAATGATGAGACAGTTGGATAACTACAGTAGGTGGAAGCTGATGAAGTATGAAATGTATGTGGGGAAATGCTGTTTTCTCTGTTATCAAGAGGCCTTGAACCAAGAGGCCTTTGAAGAGGGATCCACATATCGATGATTTTTCTGAAACATTTCTATGATACGTGGGTGTTTCTGGTGGTCCGTTGTTTTTCATATTATCCTTTGATTCTGACCAAGGTTCTTTTAGATACTCTGGGTGTTGGGAGTAAGAAATTTGGCAGCTTAATTTATTATAATAATTTATGTGTTTAATCTTTCTTTTCAAATGAGTCCTGTGGCTCCGCAACTGGTGCATACAGTATTTATAAATACTATTAATATAGTGTCCACTTTCTGGAGTGGGATCAAATAAAACAAGAAAAATAACATTAAGTCAATGAAAAGCAGGTGGCTGGACTTTGCATTCAGCTATTTATGAGCAATTGGGGCTTTCTTGCCCTTATTCCATGGATGTGTAGAGTAGGTCTGTGAAGCTGAGGGACCTTTGAGTTTCAGTTGGCCCAGGTTTGCATTTTTAGATGGTGGATGTCTATCTAAGAGGAATGCTCTGGAGTTCCAGCCATGCAGATAAGGTGAACTCTTTAGCTACAGCTGACATTTCTTTAGTTGCCAATGTATATTTTGTACTCCATATCTTTATGGGAATGAGTGAGCACTGTAGTGGCTCAGTGAAATTATTTATGTATTACTGTCCTTACTTTTGAGATGCTTGAAATTTAGAAGGTAAATGTGGTAGGTACAGAATGTGTACTCCCCTCTATGGCCAAAACCCAACAGGATAAAATAGCAATATTGGTTGTGCCCAGAAGGACTGGTAAAGTCATTTCACATGCTGAAAGGACTGCAGATACTATCCTGCAGAAGAAGGCAAACAGCAGGTGAGGAAGACCTTTTATCAACTGCCTGTTTTGGTGCAGTATAAATAAAGCTCAAGACCCTGCTCAACCAGCTTACCAAGTATGGATGGGCCTTTTTTGGGGGGAGCTTGAAACAGAAACGTCTATTTCAAAATTACCTGGGTCAAAACAAGTTAAAAATGACCTGAGTTAACCCCATAAGGAGTACAGGGACCATTCTGTGGCAGGTCAGGGGAAATAGGGAAAGAACAGAAGGAGGGAGAAAGGATAGCATGGAGAGCCAGGGAAATGATACTCTTTATCTCCATCAATCTGATTTCCTATAACATCTGGTCATCTTCAAGGGAGAAAACTTCACAGAAAGCCTTGAAGTATGTATAATCAAATGTCAACATGCAGCTAATGCTTCACAAGTGTATTTAGTAGATAAAAAGAACACTTATAATGCCATCTTGGATAACCATGAAAAGCACATTAGTAGTCTTCAAAAATATAAAAAAATACATAAATAACAAACATTTTATGAACAGCTGACACTGACGTTTGTTAAGCAGATCTACCTACTTCAAAAATAAAGAAACTTCTATATCAAATAGTTGAATCTTTTAGAAAGAGGACACATATTGTTTTCACCGATAGATAATAAATATTGAGAGTTGTAATAAATTACTAATACTGACTAGTTGAAAAGGCACTTACTTTTCTTGACCAATGAGCTTTCCACTAAACCACAATGATAAGCTAATAAGACCTGCAGGAATAATTTAATGAAACAAGAATAATTTGACCTGGCAAATGAAGAACAGTGGCACAGGCTCATCAGGGAGACTTATTCATTTTCTATAAAATTATAAATAAATGACCCTCCATTACAGTAAGAAAATTTTGACCAGATAGGAGAACGTAGTTTCCAGAAGTGAGAATATACCCTTAGCCTATGACACAGAAATATATTTTATGTAATAGAAATGGTTCTGCAATAGTCTATCTAGGGTAGTTAAATCTAATCTGGTTTAAAAACAAGGTAAAGAACTGGTTGATCTTGTAAGCTACTAACCAGCTCTGCGAGCTGGAAAAAATGGAAACACGTGACCTTCATGAAAATCCCTGGTTCTTTTCCTACTTCTCATTGGCAATGGGACCCGGGCGGGCTGGGGCACATGTTGTTCCAGCAGAGGTCATGCTGATGACATTTCTATGGATTTTTTTCTCTTTCTCAAAGAATCAAAGATACAAGTGCTGGGAAAGACCTATTGCTCCCTTCTTTTGTTCCCTAGAGGCTTTGCAGAATTGCTTCCAAAGTTCTTTCCTGCAATGTCCAGTCATGTTTTAAATAAGACATGGAATATCCTTCAGACCTCTGGAGAGATTTTTGTAATTTATTCCGTCTTTTATTTAGGATATTTTTTTCTCAACACAAGCTTGTTACAAAACAAACAAACAAACAAACAAACAAAAAAAAACAAAAAGAAGGCATCCCATTCCTCTAATTCCCCTTGAATTGGTCACTAAACTGTTATTGCCACCAAAAGAACCTAATCATATTGAAGGCTTTATCAACTATCCAGGTGGCAAATGGAGTTTCGTCCACTTTGAATTTTCATCTGTTGTATTCAGATGGCTTATTTGTCACGATTTCTCTGAGACATTTGGGTTCCCACAACATAATAAATACCAAGTAGTCACTCTTGGACTGCAACTTGGACGGAGTGTCTGAGGTAAGAGGAGAGATATACTACACTTAGCATGAACTCCATTCTCAGTTTTCAGATAAATGCCACACTGAAGAGTCCACCTTTTTCCCGCCCACAGTAACTACGGTTGTTGATGAAAACCTGTGTCTCTTGAAATAAATATTTTGCTGTAAGTAAAAGGAACAAAATCAGTCCTTTAATTTCTTTGTGCTCAAATAAACCTAGCTGATCAGCACAGCCCATTTGGATGCCTGTGTACTTACAGTCATATATAGTTACATATTTTGTTTCTTACAGAAGGAACGGTTGAATAGAACTATCTGGTTTAAAGGATGAGCTTGACTGATTACTGTAATTCATAGGGCCTTAATTAGCTGCACAAACCATTAGCTACAATTAGACTATTATAAAACACTTGATGCGCTATGTCAACCACGGGGCCTCATTTATTCTTGTGGCAGGGATCAGGAGCGGGGAGGGCAGGCACACTAAACCGCCAAGCATGCTAATCAAGAATGATTTTTGATTTAAGATGTTGCCGATAGTGCCTCAAAATTAATCTCAATAGCTGTCTAATTTGTGTCGGTGGATGGTATATTTATCGTAAGATGACACCAAAGCTAAATGAGTTACCTGGAGCAGGAGTGTTAATGTCAGTGCCTGGAGATTGGACTCCATATGCTGGGTTCCAGCGAGACGCTGGTGCCGAGGGCTCCCAGCGGACGGCCTGGCCTCATCTGTTCAGAAAACGCAACAACCTGACTTCCACTTTATGATTCTTAAATACTAATAATAAAAGAGAAAGAGAGTGAAAGAGAGAGAGGCTATCTGGAACACAAAGAGACAAAGAGAAGAGAGGGGAGAAAAGGAGAAAGAGAAAAAAAAGACTAAGAGAGGCATTGTTACAATGTGAGCTTCCTAGTACCAAGCTTAGCTCTAGGTAATTATGGAAATGAAGATAGCAGAGCCGAAGCTGTCTTTCGGTAGGTTTTTTAATTAAGCAAGAAAGAAAAGGGACGGACTAATGGGTTACAGTCTTCCGGGGGGCAGAAGTAAAGAAGAAAATATTGTCTTTGATTCTAAGATGTTTTGATAGTAATATTTCACATTACATAGAGTTTTGAAGCTTCAAACTTCATTCAAGTTCACTGGAGCTTCACAGCAAGTGTGAGAGTCAGCAGTGGCTGATACAGAAGCTTAGATTCCAGGGGGCCAGGAGGAGAAGTGCCTGGTCCGTGATCAATTATATGTAGTGGCGGCACTGAAATTCAGATTTCCTAAGTTGGAACTCTTCTCAAAACATGTATTTTCAAAGTGGTTCCCATAACTGGCAAATTTTTAGAATTCTTAAGGAGAAGGAGGGGAAGGAAGAGGAGAATGGCATTTCTTGATCTTCCCCACATTTTCTGTATTAGAAGCTGGAAGTGATGGTGAAGGCGAGGAGTCCTTATTTTCAAAGTTCTCCCCAGATAACTGTGATGAGCAACCATATTTAGAAGTCACTGCCTATACTAGTGGTTCGTGGTTTAAATGTGGGTATGTGTCAGTTTCAATCCATTCCTAAGCCCCCACCCTAAGCACTTCTGATTCAGCAGTTCTGGAGTCAGAGACCTTGCATTTCTAATCAGTTTCCAGGTAATGCTCAAGATGCTGATGGCAGAATCACGTTTTGAGAACCAATGGCCTAAACCAATGTTTCTGAACACTGGTTGCACATTCAGATCACTTAGGAGTACTTTGAAAATTCAATGTCTAGACTGTGTCTTCATCCAATTATGTCAACAACTCTGGGATGGGACTCAGGTATCTGTGGTTTCTAAAGCTCCTCAAATTATTTTAATATGCAGCCAGGGTTGAGGATGTCTTTATTCAAACCAGCTTTACTGAATTCAATTCAATTATCATCTATTATAGGCAAGACATGTATTGATATACTCTGTGTAGTGACTCATATTACAAATTAATACTTAAGGTAATAGGATTTTTAAATGTTATTTTTGCTGATTAAGTATACTTTGTTTTCACAAAAATGAAATAAGAGAATTCAAAGTGTCGGCTCTAGTTCCTGAATTGGACTTTTTGGCCAAAATAGTTTTGTTTTTTCTTATACTATGATCAATGAGATACTTGTATTCAAATATCTCATGGCAATTTTTAAAATGTAGAGTCATGTCTCAGACCATCTGAATCAGAATCTGTGGGGTTTGACTCGAGAGTCTGCATTTTAAGAAGTTCCCTGAATCACACTGTTGGTTTATATACCAACACTGCAATTTGATGAACTCAAGTTCTGAAAACATCTATTCTTTTTGTATATTAGAGATGCCTTTTATTTTTAATACCTTTTTTTCTATTTCTAGTCAAAGTTGTCCCCAAATATGCTCCTTTTTGTGTGTGGACCTTATGAATAATAATAAGGTGTGTAGACCTTATGAATAATGTAAACTGAAGTTACCTGTTGCCAGTATTTGTTGAGATGGGGTTAGCTGCAACATATAAAATAACTCAAACTCTAAAATATTATAATAATTTAAATGTAATAAAGATTATTTCTTGCTATCTTAATAGTTCAAACAGGCATTGCTAGTCAGCCTGAAGTTTTCTTCCATTGATGACTGAGTAACTGAGTTTCTTGACAGGTTGTGGTATCACCATCCCTCAGGGCTCCCCTATTACCTTCACCCAGGCAGAGCAGAGGGAGGTGCAAGAGAGCAGGGAGTGTGGTGGGACCACATCCAATACACACCTTGGCCCAGAAATAGCACCAACATCTCTGTGACCACAGTCAGCCTTGTAGGATATCACCTGTAGGTATAAAGAATGAGTCAAATACACCGAAAGAAACCGAGGCTAAAGAAATAAGGAACTCAAACGTTATCTTTTTGACCTTTAGAAAAAAAATCATGCCTGATACTAGATTTACCTTCAAACTTCAGAGTCGTGTGAACCATTCTTATTTTTTTTACAGAAGCTGAGATAGATACCTTTTCTATCACTAAAAGAATAGCTAAAAAACAAAATAAGAAATATTTAGTTTCCCAGGAAGATGACATAGATTGGGTCAAAAATATAAAATAATAATTATTTAACATTTCCTTTTTTCTTATTTTGCTGCTAATAATGGTCTGTGCACATTATGGCAAAACTCTTGACTACACAGTCAGGTTTCTCTGAAGTCCGTGTCAATGTAAAGTCAACGTTTCCTCTGCCCTTGGTGAGGTGTGGTTACTAAGCTAAGATGAAGATATGCTGAATCTCCTTGGATCTCACCTGCAGTTCTGGTCATAGTACTCAAAGTAAACATGGCGTAATTAGAGAGGTTTCAGGGAAAGGGCATTGAATGATCAGGGGAAGTTTGGGGCAGTCATGGCTCGATAATGACTGAGATATGCAAGGCATGCTTAGACAGGACAGAGAGAAACATGTGAAAAGGGCAGTGTATTTGTAGGTCATACTTAACTGAAAGCACTATATGCCCAACATCAAAACACTAGAAGAAACACTGATTCTACCATAGCCCTGGCCTCAAAAGCCCCATATTTCCCACAGAAGATGATTCTATAGTGTGTCAGATTGCAGAGTTTGAGGACATTTGGACCTGCATTTGAAATTTAGCTCTACTCCCTTTTGGTTACTAAACTCAAGCAAGTCACTTAATTGCCATGAGAAGAGATTTTCTTTTTCATCTGTAAAATGGGAATAAAAGTAAACTTGTCATATGGGCAAGCTCATTCGTATTATAGATATTGATCCTTAAAATAAGATCAACTATTAATAAGAATGGCGGTAATCCTTAAAGCTTGAGATCTAAGTTTTATATCAAGTAGACTCATTAAGATATGTAGCAATGAACTGATGAAATGTGGTATTCAAAATGGGGGATGTATTAGCCCATTTTCACATTGCTGTAAAAAACTACCTGAGACTTGGTAATTTATGAAGAAAATAGGTTTAATTGACTGACAGTTCTGCAGGCTGAACAGGAAGCATGACTGGAAGGCTCAGGAAACTTACAATCACGGCAGAATGCAAAGGGGAAACAAGCATGTCTTACCATGGTGGCGCAGGAGAGAGAGAAAGCAAGCAGGGAACTGCCACACACTTTTAAACCATCAGATCTCATGAGAACTCAGTCACTATCATGAGAACAGCAAGGGGGAAATCCACCTCCATGATCCAAATACCTCCCACCTGGCACCTCCCTTGGCATGTGGGGATTATGATTTGACACGAGCTTTGGGTGGGGACGCACAGCCAAACCATATCAAGGGATGAGAGGGCAGGCAGAATATCAGCATCTGTTTTAGCATTCTGCAAATGGATGGGTTCTTTTAAAAAAGCAATTTTTTTTTATCTTGACATAACACTTTAATGATGTTTCTGATAAAAGACACAATTCTGAGACTAATGGGCAATAGGGCTCATAAAATGGAATTAAGATTTTTAATAATGTGTGGGTAAAGCTTCGACATTTATGAAATTCATTAAACTATATACAGACTGCTTTTCTTCTTAAAAGTTGTTTTAAAAAAGTCTGAGGTAAGAGTAGACTGGTTTCTCTGATGTCTGTTAACCTCAGTGTGTCCAGTGAAGACTCATATTACCCTTAAACAGGAAGCTGTTTCTTCTGACCCAATTCACTTCACAGGTATAGAGGGTATAATCTGCTTCATTTCTCTTTCTCTTCCCTCTGAATATGTTTTGGTACATCACATAAGTAGCATATGTTTATATAAGATATTATACATATGAAATGTGTAATATGCATATTTTAACTTTTGTTTAATTTATATACAAGACAGTAGGAAAAATCACTGGAGCGCCACTCTGGGATTGGCAAACTGGCCTGTTTTGGAGGATTTCTATGCTGAAAAACAGCAGGATAGCTCCTTGCTCACACATCCTCTAAAGATATTTTTTATAAGAGTCTATAACAGTGAGTCAAATAAATAAAGTAAATTGTTAGAAATGATCTATATTTGATTACCTTGGTCATCATAAAGAAGAATGAATATCAGCCTGAGACACAGCACTGCTGCTTAAAGTGATTGGAAAGTATCCTTGAGAATATAATCCAAAGAAATCAAAACTAGAAAGGATTTTAGAGGTTATTAGTTTGCTACTCAATCATAAAACTGAGTAAAGTAAGGCTTAGAATACTGAGAGGATGTAAGCCTCAGTTTCCTCAGTGGTAAAACAATAACACCGTATGAAGTCAGAGATGATTTGTAATGGCAAAGTGATGACACCTTAGCTTCTAAACAGCATACTGAAAGAAATTTCCAGATCTTTATTTCCTTCTTTCCTTCCTTCCTTCCTTCCTTCCTTCCTTCCTTCCTTCCTTCCTTCCTTCCCTCCCTCCCTCCTTCCTCCCTTCCTTCCTTCCTTCCTTCTTCTTTCTTTCTTTTCTTTTCTTCTTTGCTTGCTTGCTTTTCTTTCTTGCTTTCTTT
>PVKP010016309.1:0-48414 GCA_004027715.1 Plecturocebus donacophilus
TGATTCTGTGAGTTCATCACACTCATCCTCCGTCAAGCCTTGTTCTCTTGCTGATGAGGAGCTGCAATCCCCTGTAGGAGGAGAGGCATTCTGATTTCGGGTGTTCTCAGCCTTTTTGTACTGGTTTCTTCCCATTTTTGTGGATTTATCCACCTATCGTCTTTGTAATTGCCAACTTTCAGATTGGGTCTCTGAGTGGACGTCTGGCTTGTTGGTGATGAAGTTTTTTCTGTTTCTTAGTTTTCCTTCGGGGGGCGCTCCTTCCCCACAGAGCTGGGCCTTCCCAGATTCAGCTGTGCTTCTCAGTCCTCAGCACTTCCAATTGTTGTTCTCCCTGTGGGGACGGGACCCGCCGAGCCCCGACTAAAAGGGCGTCCAGTCCCGCACACTCCGCACCGAGAAGCACCGCGCTGGCCAAAAGAGTCGCGCTGGCGACCCGTGTGGCTCCCTCGCCGGGAATCTCGCAGTCCGTGGGCCTCAAATATTCGTCTGCAACTGCGGCGTCCGCTTGCTCTCTGCACCCTCACCACGAGCCACAATCCCGAGCTGCTGCTACGTGGCCATCTTGGATCTCTCTCCGCCCGGTGATGAAGTTTTTCGGTTTCTTAGTTTTCCTTTGGCGGACGCCCGTTCCCCTCAGAGCCAGACCTTCCTGGGTTCGCTGTGCTTGCTGTGAAACTCTCAGTCCTCAGCGCTTCCAATTGCTGTTTTCCTTGTGGGGATGGGACCAGCCGAGCCCGTCCGTCCCGTATAGTCCGTACTGGGAAGCGCCGCGCCGGGCGCCGGCAAAAGATTCGCGCCGGCCAAAAGAGTCGCGCTGGCGACCCGTGTGGCTTCTCTGCTGGGAATCTCGCGGTCTGTGGGCAACAAAAATTCGTCGGAAAGTGCGGCGTCCACTCGTTCTCTACGCTTTCACTGGGAGCTACATTCCTGAGCTGTTGCTAGTCGGCCATCTTGGATCTCTCTCCCTCCTTCACCATTTTTACATTCCTATCAACAATGTGGGTTCCCATTCCTCCAAATTCTCACCAGCATTTGTGATCTTTCATCCTTTTTATTATAGCTATTATAACATGTATGGGCTGTTAGTTGCTTGTATCTGTAATTTGTATTTCTCTGATAGTGATTTTGAGCATTTTTTTTCATATACCTATTGACCATTTGTATGTCTTCTTTTCAGAAATGTCTATTAGTATCCTTTGCTCATTTTTAATAGGGTGTTTTCTTTTTTCTAAAGAGTTGTTTGCACTTTCTATTTTGGATATTCACCTTTTTATCAGATATATAGTTTGCAAATATTTTCTCCCATTATGTAGGTTGTCCCTTCACTCTTTTATTTTTTTCCATTTGTTTGTTTTGTCTTTGTTTCTTGTTGTTGCTGTGCAGAAGCTTTATAGTTGGGTATAATCCCATTTGTCTATTTACAGTTCTGTTGCATGACCTTTTGGGAATATCTACAAAAAATCATTGCCCAGACCGGTGTCAGGGAACTTCTTCCCTATGCTTTCTTCTAGTAGTTTTATAGTTCCTTGTCCTATATTTAAGTATTTAATACATTTTGAGATGTCTTTAATATATGATGTGAGAGTCTAATTTCATATTTCTGTATTTGAATATTCAGTTATTCCAACATTATTTATTGAAGAAACTCCCTTTTATGTATTCTTAGCATCTTTGTCAAAGATCAATTGTATAAATATATTTCTGGGATCTCTTTTCTGCCAGTACCATACTGTTTTGATTACTAGGGCTTTAACATGTATTTTGAAGTAAGATAGTGTGGTGCCTCTGGATTAGATCTTTTGTTTAAATTGCTTTGGATATTCAGAGTAACTTGTGGGTCCATAGAAATTGCAGAATTGTCTTATTTTTTTCTGTGAAAAATGTCCTTGCTATTTTGATACAGATTGCATTGAATCTGTAAATTACTTTGGGTAGTATAGTTACTCTAACAATATTAATTCTTCTGATCCATAACCATATCTTTTCAATTTTTTTTCTTCAATTTTTCTCATCAATTTTTCATAACTTTCAGTTACAGGCCTTTCATCTCCTTAGTTAAATTTATTTTGATGTATTTTACTTCTATTTTGTAACTTTAGTAAATGGGACATTGGTCTTCATATTTTGTTGTGTTTTTGGAGGAAAAAACTGGTACCAGTTCCTTTCCATATTTAGTGCTGTCTTCAGGAGCTTTTGTAAGGCAGGCCTGGTGGTGACACATTCACTTCACATTTGTTTGTCTGGAATGGATTTTATTTTTCCTTTGCTTATGAAGCTTAGTTTGGATGGATATGAAATTCTGGGTTGACAAACACTGCATGTTCTTACTCATAAGTGGGTTTTGAACAACAAGAACACATGGACACAGGGAGGGGAACATCACACACCAGGGCTTGTTAGGTGTGGGGGCTAGGGTAGGGATTGTAGGGGGTGGGGTGATTGGGGAGGGCTAACATTAGGAGAAATACCTAATGTAGGTGACGAGGGGAAGGATGCAGCAAACCACCATGGCACATGTATACCTATGTAACAAACCTGCACATTCTGCATATGTACCCCAGAACTTGAAGTATAATAATAATAAAAAGGAAATTCTGGGTTGAAAATGATTTCTTCAATAATGTTGAATATTGGCCCCCACTCTCTACTGGATTGTAGGGTTGCTGCAGAGAGATCTGCTGTTAGTCTGATGGAATTCCCCTTGTAGGTGATCTGACCTTTCTCTCTGGCTCCCCTTAACATTTTTTCCTTAATTTCAATCTTGGAGAATCTTAGTGATGTTCTCTGTATTTCCTGAATTTGAATGCTGGCCTGTCTTGGTAGGTTGGGGAAGTTCTCCTGTATAATATCCTGAAATGTGTTTTCCAACTTGGTTTCGTTCTCCCCATCACTTTGAGGTACACCAATCAATCATAGGTTTGGTCTCTTTACATAGCACCATATTTCTTGGAGGAAAAGCACCTAGATTTGCTGGCCATCTTCAGCAAAGTTTCTGGATGCAAAATCAGTGTGCAACCATCAGTAGCATTTCTATATACAAATAATATCCAAGCTGGGATGCAAATCAAGAATGCAATTTCATTTTCAACAACCATGAAAAGTATAAAATATCTAAGAATATAGATAATCAGAGAGGTGAAATATCTCTACAGTGAGAACTACAAAACACTGCTAAAAGACATCAGATGACACAAACAAATGGATAAACATCCATGGTCATGAATAGAATGAATTGATATAATTAAAATGGATGTATTGCTGAAAGCAATTTACAGATGCAATACTATTCCTGTCAAACTATCAAAGACAATTTTCACAGAATCAGAAAAAAAAAGTTATAAAATTCATATGCAACCAAAGAAGAGTCTGTATAGGAAAAACAATCCTAAACAAAAAGTATAAAGCCAGAGGCATGACACTACCTGACCTCAAAATATGCTACAATGCTATAGTAATCAAAATATGGTACTTGTACAAAAATGAACGTATAGACCAATGAAACAGGTTTGAAAATCCAAAAAATAAAGCTGCACAACTACAAACATGTGATGTCTGACAATGTCGACAATAACAAGCAATAAGAGAGGACCCTTTATTCAATAAATGGCGAATATATAACTGGCAAGCCATATGCAGGAGGTTGAAACCAGACCACTTCCTTTCACTATATACAAAATCAACACAAAATGGATTAAATACTTGAATGTAAAACCTAAAACTACAAAAATTATAGAAGAAAACATAGGAATTACCGCTGTGGACATTGGCCTTGGAAAAAAAATTCATGATAAAGACTACAAAAGCAATTGCAACAAAAACTAAAATTGGCAAATGGGATCTAATTAAACTAAAGAGCTTCCCTACAGCAAAATAAACTTCTCATCAAGGTAATTCAACAACCTACAGAATGGAAGAAAATGTTTGTGCTCTGTGCATCTGATAAAGGTCTAATATTCAGAAACTGTAAAGAAATGAAATAAATTAACAAGTGAAAAACAACCAGCTGCATTAAAAAAGGGCAAAAGACATGAAAAGACACTTTTCAAAAGAAGACATACATATGGCCACCAAGCATATGAAAAATTGTTGAACATCAGTAATCACTGGAGAAGTTCAAATCAAAACCGCAATGAGAAATAATCTCACACCAGTCAGAATGGCTACTATTAAAAAGTAAAAAATAACAGATTCTGGCAAGGTTGTGGAGAATAGAGAGCACTTATACACTGTTAGTGTGGAATATAAATTACTTCATTCACTGTGGAAAGCAGTTGGGAGATTTCTCAAGGAACTGAAAACGAATCTATCATTCAACCCAGCAATCCCAGTGTTGGGTAAATACCCAAAGGAATACAAATTTTTCTACTTATAAAGACACATGCATGCATATGTTTATCCCAGCACTAGTCACAATAGCAACAACACACAATCAACCCAGATGTCCATCAGTGATGAATTTGATAAAGAAAATTTGGTACATATACACCTTGGAATACTACACAGCCATAAAGAGAATGAAATGATGTCCTTTGCAGCAACATGGCTGGAGCTGACCATAATTTTTTCATTTTTTATATTTTGAGATGGAGCTTTGCTCTTGTTTCCCAGCCTGCAGTGCAGTGGTGCCATCTCAGCTCACTATTCTAAGTGAATTCAAATAAGAACAGAAAACCAAATACCGCATGTTCTGTCTTGTAAGTGGAAGCTAAACATTGAGTACACATGGACACAAAGAAGTAAACAACAGACACTGAGGCATAGTTGAGGGTGGAGAGAGGGAGACAGGTGATGATCAAAAAGCTACTTGTCAGGTAGTATGCTTATTACTTGGATGACGAAATAATCTGCACACTAAATGCCCTTAAAACACAATTTAACCATGTGACAAACCTGCACATGTCCCCCCTTAATACAAAATAAAAGTTGGAAAGAAAAAGAAGACCAAAAAAGTGACTTTTGTCCAAAAGACAGTCTGTAACAAATGCTGGAGAAGATGTGGAGAAAGGAGAACTCTTGCACACTATTGGTGGGGATGTAAATTTGTACAGCCACTAACTATGAAAACCAATATGGATATTCCTCAAAAAATTAAAAATAGAGCTACCATATGTTACAGCAATCCCAATAGTGAGTATGTATCCAAAAGGAGGATATCAGTATATCAAAGAGGTATCTGTGCTCTCATGTTTATTGCATCACAATTCACAATAGCCAGGACATGAAATCAGCCCAGGTATCAATTAATGGCTGAATTAATAAAATGTGGTACACATACACAATGGAACACTATTCCACCATAAAAATCAATGAAGTCCTGTTATTTGCAGTAACAGGTATGGAAACAGTGGACTTACATTAAGTGAAATAAGCCAGGCAAAGAAAGACAAATATCACATATTTTCACTCACATTGTGGGAGCTAAAAAATTGAAATGATAAATAAAGGAAGTAGAATGGTGCTTATCAGAGGCTGGGAAAGGTAGTGCAGAGGTGAGGAGAAAGATGGGGTAGTTAATGGTAAAAAAATACATTAAGGAAGAAGGAGTAAGTGTTCATTAACATGATAAAGCAACAATAGTTAACAATAATTTATTGCATACTTCAGAGTAACTAGGAGTGGAATTGGGGTGTTCTTACCACAAATATATAATGAATGCTTGAGCTGATTGATACCCCAATTATTCTGATTTGATTATTGCATCTTGTATGCTTGTATCAGAATATTACATGTACTCCATAAATATGTTCAACTATTATGTGCCCATAATAATTAATTTTGAGACACGGTCTCACTCTGTCACCCAGTCTGGAGAGCAGTAGTGCCATCTTGGCTCACTGTAACCTCTGCCTCCCAGGTTCAAGTGATTCTCCTGTTTCAGCTTCTCGAGTAGCTGGGACTATAAGTGCACACCACTGTGCCTGGCTAATTTTTTTTTTTTTTTGTATTTTTAGTAGAGACTGGATTTTGCCATGTTGACCAGGCTGAACTCCCTCCCGTCTTTAGGTGATCTGCCCTCCTCATCCTTTCAAAGTTGTGGAATTACAAATGTGAGCCACCGCACCCACCCAAAAATGTTTTTAAAAGAAAAAAATCCTCACAAAACTGAAGGAAGAAATAGACAGTTCTATAATAATAATTGGAAAATTCAATATGCCAATCACAATAATAGATAATACAGACAGGACAAAAGTAAAGAAATGGATGGCTTAAGGGGCACAATAAACCAACTGCATCTAACTGTCATATACAAAATACTCTACCCAACAATATAGCATACTCATTCTTTTCAAGTGCACATGGGGTATTTTTCAGAATAGACTATATTTAATGCCACAAATTAAATCTCATTAAATTTTAAAAGACAGATATCAAATAAAATGTCTTCTCCAATCATCAAAAGATAAAATTAGAAATCGAAAACAGAAGTAAAACTAGAAAATTCACAAAATTGTGTATTTAAACAACACACACTTAAGAAATGGGTCATTAAAAAAATCACAATTGAAATTGTAAAGTGCACCGAGGCAAATAAAAATAAAAGCACAACGTATCAAAACATGGAACAAAGCAAAAGTAGGGCTAACAGGAAAATTTATAGCTATAATAGTTTAAATTAAAAAATTAAAGGTCTCAAATCAGCAACCTAATTTCACAACTTAAGGAAATAGAAAAAGAACAACTACACCAAAATCTAGCAGAAAGAAGAAAATAATAAAGGTTAGATTGAGACAAAGTAAAATGGAAAATAGAAAAATATAGAGAAAATAGATCAGTGAAACAGTAAGTTGGATCTTGGAAAAGATCAAAAAAATTGCCAAAACTTTGGGTGAATATACTGAAAAAAGAGAGGTGACTTAAATGGCTAAAATAGAAAAGAAAGTGGGGATGTTACTACTGATTCTACAGAAATAAAAATAAGGAGTACTATGAACAACTGTACACCAAAAAATTTTATTACCTAGAAAAAAATGAAAAAAATTACTAGTAACACCAACCTACCAAGACTAAATCACAAATAGAAAATCTGAATAAGGCTTTAACTAAGGAGGTGGATCAGTAATCAAATTTCTCTCCCAACCAAGAAAGGCCTTGGACCTGATGGCTTCATTAGTAACTTACAACACATATTTAAAGAAGAACTAATACAAAGAATTCTCAATTTTTCCAAAAATTCAATGAAGGGGGTATATTGACTATGTGACCTCATATAGCCAATATTGACCTGGTACTGGGCAATGAGCTAAGGACTTGAATAGACAGTTCTCCAAAAAAGATACATAAATGGCCAATAAACAAAGCTGAACAAGAATACTGCAAGAAAAGAAAACTACAGAGTAATATCCCTTGTGAACACTGATGGAAAAATTCTCAACAGCCTACTAGCAAACCAAATTCAAAAGCATATTAAAGGATTACACATCCTGCCCAAGTGTGTTTTAATCCTGGAATGCAAGTCTGTTCAAGTTACTAAATCAGTGAGTGAACTTATACCACATTAATATACCAAAGGTTGAAAAAAACAAATCATTATATCAATTGATGCAAAAAAGTATTTTCAAAATTTAACACCCTTTTATGATAAAAAACATTGAAAAAAATAGGAAAAGAAGTATAGTAGAAAACCTCAACAAAATAAATCCCATATATTGCAGCCAAACTTCAGTCTTCCACAGTCAACAATATACTCCATGTTGAAAGAGGGAAAGTTTTCCCTCTAATATCAGGAACAAGGCAAAGATGCCCACTTTTGCCTCTTTTATTCAGCATCATGTGGCAGGACCGCGCCACAAAAATTTGACCAAAAAAATAATAAGGGGTACCTAAATCAGAAAGGAAAATGTAAAGTTATCTATATTCACAGATGATGAGTGTATATGTAGAAAACTCTAAATGTTTTTCATAAAAACTAATAGAAGTAATAAACGGACTAAGCAAAGTAGCAGGATGGAAAGTCAACACAAAATGTAAGTTGCATTTCTATACGTTAAAACCAATCTGTAAGGACAAGTATAAAAAAATTTCATTTACAATAGCATTACATAGAAAGAAAATACTTAGAAAGTAACTTATCTAAGGAGGTAAATTATTTGTACAGTGAAAGGTACAAAACATTGGTGAAAAATATTAAAAACATAAATAAGTGGAAACACATTTCAGGGTGATGGATTAGAAGCTTTAACATTGCTAAGATGTCAAAACTACTAAAGTGATCTACAGATTTGTTGCCATCCCTGTCAAAATCCTAATGACATTTTTTGAAGAAATAGTAAAACTCATCTTAAAATTCATGTGAAATCTCAAGGGATCCCAAATGGCTAAAATAATCTTGAAAATGAAAAGCAAAACTGTAGGACCCACACTTCCCAATTTCAAAACTTAATACACAGCCACAGTAATACAAAAAAAGTGAGATTGGCTTAGAGATAGACATATAAAGCAATGTAATAGAATAGCCCAGAAATAACCCTGAAGTATAGCCAGATGATTTTTGATGAGGATATCAAGAACATTCAGTGGAGAAAGGACTTTTTCAACAAATGGTGCTGGGAAAACTTGATATCTACTTGCAAAAAATGAAGCTGGACATTTACCTGACAGCATATAAAAATAAACTCAAAATTGATAAAAAAAAAATGAAACAAAAGAGCTAAAACTTTAAAGCATCAAATGAAAATAGGGCAAAAACTTCATAACATTGAATTTGATTGTCATTTCTTGGATAGGGCATTTAAGTCACTGGCAACAAAAGAGAAAACAGACAAATTGAGCTTCAGAATTTTGTTAATATGCGAAAGACACTATCAATAGAGTAAAAAGGCAACCCACAGAAAATAATAATTCTCCTTTGAATAATGGATTTGAAATGCATGGGTCTGTTTATATGCAGGTTTTCTTTCAACTTTGCCATCTCTGAGACAGTAAAACTAATCCCTCCTCTTCCTTCTACTCTTCAGCCTACTCAAGGTGAACACAATTAGAATGAAGACCTTTATGTATATCCAGTTACACTTAATGAATACTGAATACATTGTCTCCTCCTTAATAATAATTTTCTTAACATTTTTTGTCACTAACTTACTTTAAGAATATAGTACATTCAAAGTATGTTTGGCGGTTTATGTTATTGGTAAGGTTTCAGGTCAAGAGTAGGCTATTAGTAATTAAGGATTGCGGGAGTTAAAAAGTTATATGTAGATTTTTGACTGCACAAGGGAGTCAGTGACCCTAATGGCAGTATTGTTTAAAGGTTACCTGTATTTTAAATCATATGGCTGATGAGGGATTAATATCTAGAATATATTTTTTAAAATTCTAAGACTCAACAACAAAACAATCAACACAACTATAAAATGGGCTAAGGACTTGAATAGACATTTCTCCAAGGAAGATACACAAATGGCCAACAAACACATAAAAAGATGCTCAACATCATTAACCATGAGGAAAATGCAAATCAAAACTAAAGAATACCACCTGACAACTATTAGTATGTCTACTGTCAAAAACATAGTAAACAGCAAGTGCTGGGGAGGATGTAGAGAATTTGGAACCCTTTTTCAGTGTTTAAAAGAATGTAAAATGATACTGCCATTGCAAAATGCAGTATGGCGGTTTCTCAAAAAATTAAAAATAGAATTACCATTTGATTTAGCAATTCTACTTCTGCATGTAAACCCAAATTCATAGAAATTAGGGCCACAATGAAACAGTTGTACACTCATGTTCATAACAGCATTATTCACAATAGCTAAAAGATAGAAGCAATGCAAGTGTCCATGGAAAGATGAATAGATAAGCAAAATTTGGTATAAACATACAATGAAATATTATTTAGCTTTAAGAAAGAAGGAAATTCTGATATATGTTACAACTTGAATGAAACTGGAAGGCAATATGCTTAGTGAAATGGATCAGTCACATAGAGAAACATATTATACTAACCCACTTATTAGAGTAGTCCAAGTTACAGAGACAGAAATTATAATAGTGATTTTCAGGGACTGTAGGGAAGAGGCAATAAGGACTTGCTATTTAATGGGTAGAGAGCTTCAGTTTTGCAAGATGAAAATTCTGGAGCTTAATTACACTACCTTCTGAATGAACTTAATGTCACTGAACTGTATGCTTAAAAATCATTGAGATGGTAAATTTTATGTTATGTGTATTTTACTAAAATAAAAATTTGGAGAAGAAAATACCATGAAAACAAACTAAGATAAAGAATTTTTCATACATGCATAAGCAGAAAAAACTCGTCACCAACGTAGCTGCACTACAAGAAATTTTAACAGAAGTCTTTGAAGCAGAAAAAAGCTCTTATTAGGTATAAATTCAGGACTACACAAAGGAATGAGAAACACCGGAAATGGTTAAGTGGATAAATATAAAATATTTTTTCTTGTTATTTAAATACGTTTAAAAACTATTGCCTATTTAAAACAAAAATAAAGACAGCACATTTTAGAATTCATGACAAATGTAGAAATAACATGTATGGTAACAATACCACAAAGGTTAGGAGGGAATAAACGGATGTACACTAATTGTAAGATTCCTATGATATATTTGAAGTAGTATCATAGCAATGGAAGATTTACTGTAAAAAGTCTAAGTTGCATATTATGATCCCAAGCACAAATAAGCCAAAGAAAGATAAAATGGCATCACAAAATTTTCAGTCTCAAAGAATGCCTACATCAAATAAAGTTTGTTGGGGAAAAGTACATTGCGAGCTAAAAGTAACACCGTGCATACAATCCTCTCAAATTCATAGTATTCCACAACTTAGGGTATAGACTATCTTCTTGTGATTGTAGACAATATTCCAGTAGAAAGGAAACCTCTCAGTTAATGCTCTAAGATTTATAGGGTCAGGAAGGAAAAAAAGTCTATGTGACTGTATAACGTTAGAAACTCTCGGTTTGATGAAATGACTTTGTTGGAAATAGGAAACCTCTAGAATTCATAGAGTAGCCTTCCTCTGTTCTTCCTTGAACTAATTTAGGCTGGGAATTCTAAGATTAGGATTCCATCATGGTCACGTTCTAATGAGGAACCTCACCCTAGTATCTTCACATGACTGTCTTCTTGTTGTGTCCTCATACGGTGGATGTGAGTGGAGGAAGCAAGCTCTCTTGTGCCTCTTCTTAGAACGGCACTAATTCCACCGTGAGAGCTCCACCCGCATGACCAAATTACTTCCCAAAGGCCACACCTCCAAATAGCATCACACTGGGGATTAGGGATTCAACATACGAATTGGTGTAGAGGCATACACATTCAGTCCATTGCAGCCAGCTCTCTTCTAGATTACCCAATAGGAGGAAAACAAGGCTTCAAGCCATCTGGATTTGTCTGTTAATAGGGACATAAAATATTTATTTATAAAACATTCTTATAGTAAGGAATCAAAAAAACTTACGGTGGTCTGAGAACTTGACAAGAGTAGGCTATTTTTACATTTATTATACACTTTATATTTGTTACTGTTGTATACAAGCAATCCCTAAGAGTAAAATTCAATGTGTGTGTGTGTGTGTGTGTGTGTGTGTGTGTGTGTGTGTGTGTGAAAATGAAGAGGTTCAAATGAGTCCTTGGACATTTTTTTACTAAGATAGGTAAGAAGTGAAGAGGAACACATGTATTGCATTATTTGGGGGCTTAACATGGTTGTTATGAGTTCCCTGGGTCATGGTTTAAAAATAGCTAAAAAAAAGTCCCATTTAAGTTTGAGAAATTACAGAAATGTCAGTATTCCTAACTCTAAAGGAGTGTTCATAGTTTTTAGTTGCATAGTATGATTCTTCAGTGTGAGTCCAATAAAATTAAACAAATATTTGTCGCATATAATATGCACATATTGTAGGAATTAAATGTCTTAGTAAAGACAGGGAAAAAAGAGAAATGATATTTGCCTTCAGTTATTACAGAATATTAAGATTTTTAGTACTTCTGGTTTAAAAATTAGTCAGGTGAGATATGTTACACATTGATACATGAAGTTTCGAGGGAAAAGGTAGTTCAGTAGACCACTATTCATATGTTATTGTTTGAAGGAATATTGACCTTGGATTTGTTGATGGTTCCTGAAGTATAATAACTTTTTAATGAGGTTTCATGGGTTCATATTCAAGCCTATTTTGTTCCTATTCTCAAAAATAATTCCTATGAAAAGTTAAGTATTGATACTTTTTGAAATAACCCGAATAACTCTTCTAAAAGAAATCCATGGTGAAACAGCACTGATTATCCATGTAGAGTTATATGTTTTTGTGTTCCTAGCAGGTTCCCACTCTGAGTAATTCAGATCACTTTTATTTACTATTTTCTTTTTTACTTTTGTGTTTTCTGGTCCACAGATATACAAATAGCAGATTTATGAGAAAAAGCCATGAATGAGGAGACCCGTGAAAAGTCTAAGTTGCACGTTATGATCCTAAGAACAGATAAGCCAAAGAAAGATAAAATGGCGTCACAAAATTTTTAGTCTAAAAACATGCCTACATCAAATAAAGTCTACCTAAATTAAAGTTCAAATAAAGTACATTGAAAGCTAGAAGTAACATGGTGTATGCCCAGCTCGGGTGGGTGGGGGCGGGATAGCACATCTCATAGAAGTAGTTTTTGCCACTTGATAACTATTTGCCGAATGACAAATTAATCAATATTACGTTAGAATCTCTGAAAATAATACTATATTAGTAGGAAATGAAGACTCTCAAAATAAAACGACTTAATGGTTTTACTCACACTTTATATTGGCCATGATAAATGTCACATAATGGTACTGTATATTTATCTTAATAACGTGTTTAACTTCAGGAACTACTTTGTTATTTATATTACTTATTTACTTCCTAGATATTGTATTACCCTTTTCATGTAAATAAATGACAGCATGCAAAGAAATTTTTCAATCAAACTGGTAATAGGTATGAAAGGAATATATTAATGATTTAAGAAAGAGAAAACAGAGGTAGGAACAGCCGAGGTAATATTCCAACTGTTTGCCTTTAGTGGGTTGAGACATAGAGATAAAAAGATAAATAATGAGGGATATTTTGTCCAGCAACCTTATAGTGTCACTTTTTTTCTTTATGTTAAAAACTTTTGGAGCCCTTCAGGTAGGTAGGGGTGAGACAGTGAATCTCATAGAAGCAATTTTTGCCACTTGATAACTCTTTGCTGAGTGACAAAAGTCAGGTACCATCTCGATGTCCCTTTTCTAATTGTCCTGTCTGTGCTTTGCTTCTCTGTTCTTGTTTACATTTTTGAGGGAGAGAGATGGAGGGTGAGTTCAGTTGTTTCTTTCTTTTTAAATTATTCTATTTTATCTCTTCTCTTGAGTGTCCAGTTATTTCACTTTACGTTATTGTTAACTGGCTTTCTGATGAAAATATTCACACTAACGCAGCACATTCCATTTTCTAAAATTATTCTACCTTAGGCTTCTAGTTTGGAAAATATGGTATAGACCTGTGTCTCCTTGTAACTCCCTGCTAAACATAACTATATACCCTCAGAAATACAAAAAGCAACAAAATGAGAATACTGAAAGATGGTGAGACAAAGGCAAACTGATTTGGGACCCCAGCACTAGAAAAACAACATAGTAGTATGTTGTTCTACTGCTGTTGTAGAACATGTTGTTTTAACATGCGGTATGTTAGTATACATTTTAGGGCTCCCACTTAACAGAAGAAACTGACACACCACCAGTCTTTTGTAACTGCAAACAGTAGCAGTACGCAACTCAGAACAATTTCTCATCTGGATCAAAAAGGAGTCCCTCTGACAACACTGGACAAACTGACAGAACAGCAAGGGAGATCAATTGAAATTCCTTGCAAAATTAAGCCTCCCAGAAAAGTGCTGTCCTTTTGTGGTAACCTAAAACTGCCCTTTCCTGTTTATGAGATAACTTTGAAGATGGAGAGACTAGGGAGGTGAGGGAGAAAGAAAAATTGACAGAAAGTATTCTAAAAACATTCAGTAAAATACACTCATAGCTACTATAAATTAATCAAGGAGGAATTCTAAAAAATATGTAAGTTTTACAAAGGAAAAGAGGAAAAAATAAACAGTACAATGAGTACCAGAGTAAACACAAAGGAAACAAAAATGAATACTGAATACATGAATAAATAAGTAAATAAATAAATGACAGACTCAATTCTAACTGCAAGATTACTTTAGATATAGAAAATCTTATTCCAAAATTTAGAAGGAATAGGTACAGATTCTATAGCAGCTAAAATAATTTTGACAAACATAAAGTGATAAGAATCACGCTGCACAACACTAAGTTTTACTATAAGACTATAGCAACCAAAATAGTGTGGTATTGGTCGAAGGACGCATACATAGATCAATGAAACAGAGGACAGAACTTAGAAATGGATTCTAACAAATAGGCTTAATGGATTTTTTGCACAATTGTAGAACCAATTCAATGGCAGAAGAAAAGCGTTTTTGACAAATGGATCTGTAGCAATTGAATTTCCATAGGCCAAAAGAAAAAAAGAAAAACAAAAACAAATAGAAATTCCATAAGTTGAACCTCACACATTATGCACAAATTAACTAAAAATGTATCATGAACTTAAATGTAGACTATAAAACTGTAAAAATTTAAGAAAATAATAGGAGAAAATCTTTGGGATCTAAGCAACAATTTTTTAGACTTGATTTCAAAAGCATAATCTATCAAAAAAATGGATAAATTGGACATAATCAAAACAGCAACAACACAACACTTTTGCTTTGTGAATGGCCATGCGAAGAGAATGAAAAGAGAAGACCTAGACTTGAGAAAATATTTTTGAACCATATATTCACCAAAAGACTAGTGTTTAGAATGTATAAGGAACTTTCAAACTCAACAGTTAAAAAAGAAATCTAATTAGAAAATGGACATAAAAAAAAATGAACAGACATTTTACCAAAGATGATATAAATACAGCAAATAAGTACATGAAGATATGTTAAACATCATTATTCATCAGAGAAATGGAAATTGAAACCATAATGCATAGTATTATGTGCCTATCTAAATTGCTAAATTAAAACTAACAGTAACATCAAAGGCTAGTGAGAATACATGCAGAGAAACTAAGCCACTCATACAAGCTGGTAGAAATACAAGTTGGTACAGACACCCTAGAAACCACTTTGGCAATTTTTTATTAAACAAAATATACAATTACCATATAACTAATCCATTGCACTCCTGGGCTATTATCCTAAATAAATGAAAACTTATGTTCAGTAAAAAACTTATGAACAGGGTTATGTTGAACCCTGTTCAACAATGTTCATAGTAGCTTATTCATAATATCCAAAACCTAGAAACAGTTCAGATGCATACTGTATCCCAACATGTGAGTGATTATACTGGCGCAGCTATACTATGAAATATCATTCAGCAAATAGATATATCTACTGGAAATTAAGCTGAGTGAAAGAGAGAGAAAGAGTGTGAGGGAGTTAATAAATAATACCAAAATACTGCATACTATATGATTCTATATATATAATATTTTTTTAAAGTGATAAAAATTTAGTCAGATTAGTGGTTTTCAGAAACTAGGGAGTATGGAGAGTGGGGGTGTGGAGCTGAATATTGTTAAAGAACAGAAGGGATCCTTGTGGGAATGGAATTTTTTTTTTGACTGTGGTAATGAATGCATGAACTTTACACATGTGATAAAATTGTATAAAACTAATGACACAAATGTAAAAATGAGTATAAGTAAAACTACATCTAATTTTGTATTATAGATTTTAAAGATACTATTTGGGGAAACTGGGTAAGGCATATTTGGGATCTCTGCATTATTTATTACAACTGCATGTGAATCTATAATTATCTAAAATCAAATTGTAATTATAAAAATACTCCCCCCACCCGACCCTTCTGAGTCTCCACTGTCTATTATTCCACATTTTATGTTTATGTGTCCACATTATTTAGCTCCTACTTATAAGTGTGAATATCCAGTATTTGACTTTTTGTTTCTGTGTTTTGTTCACTTAAGATAACGGTCTCCAATTCCATCAATGCTGCTGCATAAAACATTATTTCATACTTTTTTGACTGAATAGTATTCCATTTTGTGTATGTATATGTATATGTATATATATGTATATGTATATATACACCACATTTTCTTATCCAGTCATTGATGAATACTTAGTTTGATTCCATATCTTTGTTATTCTGAATAGTTCTGGTGCTAAACATACAAGTGCAGGTATCTTTTTGATATAATGATTTTTTTTCCTTTGAATAGATAGCCAGTGTTGGGATTGCTGAGTTGAATGTAGTTCTATTTTATTTCTTTGAGGAATCTCTATACTGTTTTCCATAGAGTTTGTACTAATTTACATTCCCACCAATACTGCATAAATGTTCACTTTTCTCTGAATCCTCATAAACATCTGTTATTTTTTAATTTTTTAATAATAGCCATTCTAACTGGCATAAGATGATATATAGCATTGTGGTTTTTAATATACATTTCTCTGATCTTTAGTGTTGTGGAACATTTTTTCATACGCTTCTAGGACATTTTTAAGTATTCTTTTGAAAAATGTCTTTTCATATCTTTTGCCCACTTTTTAATGGGTCATTTGTTTTTGTTGTTGTTGTTGAGAAATGTGAATTTATTTGTATTTGCCCATCGCGGGATTTGCTCAGCAACTTGGATCTGTGGAATGAAGTCATTCATCAGTTTTGCAAGTCTTTCTCATTGCTTCTACACATATTACTTCCACCCTTACTCTCAAGATATTGGGATGTTCAGTTTGAAACTCCCTATATGCCCAGCAGAACCTTTCAGGGAATTACAATTCAATCTCAGACTTTTCCAACTCAATTCTTCTTTTCCTTATCATCTTCTTCAGGTATGATAACTGCATTGCAGCCTGAAGATCTCTCAACAGTCTCCTACACTGTTATCTAATACATATCTTACACATTTAGTCTCACTTTAGTGTCTGCTTTTTGTTGGGCCTGAATTAATGCAATTGATTCTGAATGTAATTCAAGAAAACAGGTAATCAAATGAGAATTTAGAATTGGCTCACTCACTTTCTAGGGAGCAAAGTGGCTGCGACACTTAGTAGGCAATGGATTGTCCTTGGAACAAAGTGGCAACCAAGTACTTAATTTTTTTTCTAACCATTGGTGACAGGAGATTATCCTGGTTGAGTAGATCTCCCTTGCAAGTGTGATTATTCAGGCATTTGACAGACATGGGGTGAAGTACCTAAAAAGTAAGTTTAATTCATTACTGAAAAATTGCATTGATTTGCTACAGAGGGATAAGAAAACAAAACTGAGTGTCTTTAACAATCAGCTAAAGATAAACTTAAAAATCCAGAAGTTCTCTTTGTTAATTAACCAAGAATCCCTTATCTGCTGCTATGGGAGAGCAAATAGAAATGAGAAGCAGACTAAAGGAATGATAGTTAATATCATAGAGCTCCATGGATGCTGGTATACCCAGTCAACTTGTATCTGTTATGCTAAGATGAGTGCCCAGATTGAGAAAATCCAGGACACTGAAACATAGGCTAGAGACATTGGGATGTATGTTTGATGATGTTGTCTTTGAAGACTCCCAAAATCTTTCTAGTTTTCACGAGCGGTCCATTATAATTTCCCCCATGTTGAAGCACTGAAAGATAAAATGTGCTCTCTTTCAGAGATGCCAACACCTCTTTTTTTCACTGCCAGGCTGTTAATTAGAGCTGAATCTTCTTCTAATCTGGACAGGAACATGCAGGGCATGACACAAGAGAAGAACTATACATCAAAGACCTAAGGTGGATTTTAAGATACAGGACACATTAATATAACAGGTGATCAGGTCCCTAGATAGAAGGACACTGTAATACCACAGCAAGTACTCATGCAGATTCTCAGTTTTTTTTCTAATGAAAGCTATAGTAATTTATTCAGATGGCCATATATGAAATAAAGGTGAGAAACAGATAGGAGTTGACTTTGATACTCAGAAACCCAAAATACTATCAATATCGCCTTGTAAGAGGACCAACTTAAATTGGGAAAGTAATAAATGAAGTTTTGACTGCAGTTTGGTTCACATAATCCCATCCAGTGGTCATTTCCCTAATAATTGAGTGGATAATTGGAATTGGGATACTTGGCAGTTGAAGCAACCACTATATTTTGTCATTACTATGTGCGATAAAACCTATCTATTATAATGGGGACCTTTCCTGCCTCTAGCAAGATGGCAAAACTAAAATAATGTTATATTCTGGAGGGTGGGATGAGCTGGAGATTTGTGCCCCTATTAAAGACTTAGAGGATGCAAGGATTTTCATCTCTGTATTGGTTTGCTAGGGTTACCATATCCACGTACCAGGGATTGGGTGGTTAAACAACAGAAATTTATTTTTTTATGCTTCTGTGGGATCAATGTGTCAACAGGTTTGGCTTCTTCTGGGGGCTATCTTTGGCTTACAGGTGGCCAACTTCTCCCTCAAGTGGTCTTTCTGCTCTGTGAGCACATTCCTAGTGTCTGTGTTTCACAATTACCTCTTTAAAAAAAATTACTCATTATTTATTTTGGAATGGAGTTTTGCTGTTGTTGCCCAGGCTGGAGTGCAATGGCACAATCTCGGCCCACTGCAACCTCTGCCTCCCAGATTCAAGCAATTCTCTTGTTTCAGCCTCTCAAGTAGCTGGGATTACAGTCACCCTCAACCACGCCTGGCTAATTTTTGTATTTTTATTATAGCCAGGGTTTCACCATGTTGCCCAGGCTGGTTTCGAACTCCTGACCTCTGGCTCTCCACCCGCCTCGGCCTCCCAAAATGCTGAAATTACAAGCTGTGCCACTACCCTCGGCCAACAGTTATCTCTTTTTATAAGGACTCTCTCGTCAGATTGGATTAGGACCCACTGAAATGACCTCATTAACTTAATTATCCCTTTAAAGACCCTAACTCCAAATACAATCACATTCCAAGGTACTGGAGGTTAGGACTTTATCATATGAGTTTTCAGGGAACACAGTTCAGCCCATAACACTCCCTATTATAGCTGGTGTAATTAGCGTATTTAGCACCTTCAGAAATCAGTGACATTATTGAGAATGAATGTGTACTACTACAAGACCAATCAAGTAGTAGCCCTGACTGGAGCTGTGTATTTAACACTGTACCATTGTTAAAGGAGACTAATAAGGTCTCAGGTACATGGTATGTAGCCACTGATTAGGCAAATATGTTCTTTTCCCTAACAAAGAGATTTGAGACAGTTTGTATGCACATATAACAGTAAATGATGTTTGTTACATTTTTTACCTCAGGGCTATTTTATTCGTTGCAATAATGTAGTCTGGAAAGATCTCAAACTCCTGGATATCCAAGAAGTGTGAAACTGATCCATTACATTAATAACATCATACACATTGTACAGAATGATCAAGAGGTGGCTAACACACTACTAGATGCTTTGATAAGTCAGTTGCATTCCAGCGGGTGGAAAACAAGTGTTACTGCAATTCAGAGATTAGACATCTCAGTGACATTTTTAGGCATCAAGTGGCCAGAGAAATCTCAAAATATGCCCATTTAATTATAAGACAATTTACTATGCCTTGCATCCCTTAACACAAACAAAGAATCACAGTGTCTGGTAAGCATATTTGGGTTCTGGAAGTAAAAAATTCCACTCTTAGAAATATTCCTCTGGCATATGTATTTTGTGCCATGAAAAACATACAGCTTTGAGTAGAGCCTCAGGAGAGAAAGGATTCTATTTTAGCTCCAGGCTTTGGTTAAAGCAGTCTTGCAACTTAGGTCATGAGATCTATCAGATCCTAAAGTATTACAGATGTAAATAGTTGAAAAAGATTTCACGTGGAGCTTGTGGTGAACTCTGGTGGGAAAATCACAAAACAGAACCCTAGGATTCTGGAGCAAAGTTATTGCATCTGCACAGGGAATTACACACCTTTTGCAAAACTTGCCTTGGTGTGTTACTGCACTTTGGTAGATATAGAACACTTTACCATGGGCACCAATATGCCCATGCATCTCTTTTGAGTTGACGGAAAGAATGATATCTCTAACCAAATTTCTACATCAAAATCAGAAGAAGGACAACCGTGATATGTCATCTGTGTGTATGTATGTGTGTGTCTGGCTGTCTGTTGGTCTACGCCAAAATGTTGAAAATATTATGTGCCAAAAGTAAATGGTAAATATTTCAGGGAATGGTATTGAGATTATGGTGGTTTTCTTCTTTGGTATTAATTTGATTCATTTATGTTTTATTGCATATTCTAAAATATCTGAAATAAACATGAATTACATGTGTACCCAAGAAAAGGTGAAAATTTTGAAAAAGCCATATTTTGTGGATAAATACTAATTTACTGGTAAGTTAATGCTTGATAAATGCAGAAATTCTCAGGAAAAAAAAACAAATTTTCTCTGTTTAAAATCAAAAGCCTAACTGATCCATGCTCTCTTCTAGATGATACTTTCTTGAAAAAACAGAATTGTTCTGTTATTTTTTTGTTGTGCTAAAAAGAAAACATTCTGACTCTACTTAAAATACCATCAGTCTTATATATATTTTGAAATTTTATGTATGTGTGTATATAAGTAGTTTTAACTTGATGATACTTATGAAGATTTTCTATTAGTTACACATTGGTTTGCAGATATAGAATTGAAACTTTTAGAATTAACTAAAATAAAAGTGATTTACTGCACGGTTATATTGAATACATTTAAGCAATTTATATGCATTTAATCTTGATGGCTTTGTATAACATTATTTTATATAACTTATTTAAATTCAAATGATGAATTCATATTTTGAAAAGATATGTGGTTAGTACATCATTGGTTAAATAAAAAGAATGAATGCAAATGTTAATTAAATCTAACAAATTTTGTAAAACCCTAATCTTTTTTGTTTGTTTGTATTTCTTTTTTTGAGACAGACTCTTGCTCTTGTGGAGAGCAGTGGCGCGATCTTGGCTCAGTGCAACCTCCACCTTCTGAGTTCAAGCAATTCTCGTGCCTCCGTCTTCTGAGTAGCTGACATTACAGGCGCCTGCCACCACACCAGGCTAATTTTTATATTTTTAGTAGAGACGGAGTTTCACCAGGTTGGCCAGGCTGGTCTCGAACTCCTGACCTCAGGTGATCTGCCTGCCTCTGCCTCCCAAAGTGCTGAGGTTACAGGCTTGGCACCTGGCCTCCTAGTCCTAATCCATTTTAAGATGAAAATCACCTTATTGCTTTTATTGAAGTTATGTGATAATTGTGATTTTTTGCATCTTAATCTGTTAATATTGATCTAATATTAATTAGATAACAGTTATTTAAATTAGAATATTTGAATGTTGGACACATTATTTGATGACAGCCAATAATAATTATTATTACTCTTAAAGTTTTGGTTATTTTCCACTTATTATTCTAAACTGACCCACTTTGCTGTCCTATTAAGAAAAGAGTTTGTTTACATTTTGGAATATATGGGATCATATATTTAATATTAAAAATATGGAACCATGATCAAAATACTTTATTTAAGTAGGGCACTAAATAAATAGTGTGAATCAAGTTCAATCCACACAGGTTGCCGCTTCAACTCACTGCATATTGGGCTGCAATTTCTACTACTTGTATGAGTCCCGTGAGACAAAACTATCACATAGCAAGTTACATAAACCAACTTTACTACTCACAGATAAACAGCAAGAGACTGCAGAAGTGTGGAATTAAGGGCAAGCTAGTCCCATAAGGCTCAAGCTGCCCAGGATAGATGGAATATTGTCTGCATGTTCTTCACTTGAAGTGAAGCTGAGGGATGCTGGAAAGCAGCCCACTCTGGGTTTTTTACCACTGGCGTAATGCAAACAGTTGGGACAAAGTGTTGAAGGGAGAGCTGGGTAAGTCTAAGACTTGCCAGAGAACTGTCCGAATACCATTTAAGCAACTGAAGTGTAGTTTTACTTTTTAAATATTTTAATCTTGCTGAACACTTCGGAAGTGGAACTATGTTAAAATAAAAAGACTTCTTCACAGCAAGGGAAACGATCAACAGAGTGAAAAGTCAACCTGAAGAATGGGAGAAAATATTCACAAACTGTTCATTCAACAAGGAACTAATAGCCAGAATATACAATTAAATCAAACAATTCAACAGCAAAATAATAATAATACCATTAAAAAGTGGGCAAAAGACCTGAATAGATATTTCTCAAGAGATATACAAATGGCTAAAAGTTATATTAAAAGCTCCAACATCACTAATCATCAGGAAAAGGCAAATCAAGACCTCACTGCAATATCATTTTAACCCAATCAGAATGGGTATCATGAAGATGACAAAAAAATAACAGATGTGGTAAAGATGTAGAGAAAAGAGAACTCTTACAAACCATTGTTGGAAATGTAAGCTACTGCTACCCTTATAGAAGTTTAAAAAAACAACAACACAGTTTGGAGTTTTTAGTTCTCAAAAAAACTAAAAATAGAGATACCATATGATACAACAATCCTACTACGGTGTCTTTATCCAAAGGAAAGGAAATCAGTATACCAAAGGAATAACTGCACTCCTATTTATTTCAGCATTATTCACAGTAGTCAAGATAGGGAAACATTTTAGGTCTCCATCAACAGATGAAAGGGTAAAGAACATTCAGTATACATATACAATGGAATATCATTTAGCCATAAAACAGAATGAAATCCTATCATTTTCAGCAGCATAGATGAAAAGAGGTTATTACGGTAAGTGAAATAAGCTAGGCACAGAGTGACAAATACTGCATGTTCTCATTCATATGGTAGAGCTAAAACATTTTCTTTCATGGAGGTATAAAGTAGAATGATATTTACCAGAGGCTAAGAAGGGTAAGGGAGGGCAGAGATTAAAGGGAAGTTTATACAGAAATTTCTAGGTTGAAGGTGGTAACTTTAGGACTCCTGGCCCCCGAGGATTGTCCATCTTAAACAAGTGTCATGAAATCAGCATCTGGGATGCTCTGACAAGAGCCCCCAATTTACTGGCCCCTGGGCAACAATATATGTGCCTACTATAAGCAAAAGGGCCATTGGCAATGATAATGACCTAAATGTCTCCAGTGAGAGAAAAACAAAATGGCTTTCCATTGATACGTGTGCTAATCTCCTTCCACTAGCCAAAATGAGCTTCTTTGCTCAAGTAAGTTCACTGGGAGCCTTGGACCTTTGACCTGGCTGACACCTTCCTGGAGTGGCAGAAAAGCAGCTGCTCAAACATTTTTCTTTGGTGTCTTCACTGATGGAAGAGCTTTCCAGTGTCTGAGGGACTCTGGGTTCTACTATTGAGTAACAGAGTTTGCCCTGTCCCTTCTTTATTTCATGCTATAGGATCTCCTTCGCTGTTTTTTTCTGTCTTTCATACCTATGGGGGCAAAAAATTTGGCCAGGTAGATGGGTCCCAATATTGTAAATAACTCAAATCAGTTGTCTTATATAGGTTGTTCTATTTAATGTGTTTGTTTAGTATATAGAGGTATTATGATATGCTACAGATGAAAGGCCCTTCTTATAGGGTGGTGGCAAGAGGAAAATGAGGAAGAAGCAAAAGCAGAAACCCCAGATAAACCCATCAGATCTCATGAGACTGATTCACTATCATGAAAATGAAAGAGGAAAGACCAGCTCCCATGATTAAATTATCTCACCTTGGTTCTGTCCCACAACACATGGGAATCCAGGAGATATAATTCAAGTTGAGATTGGGGTGAGGACACAACTGAACCATATCATTCTAACCTTGGCCCCTCCAAATCTCATGTCCTGCCATTTCAAAACCAATCATGCCTTCCCAACAGTCTCCCAAAGTCTTAACTCATTTCACCATTAACCCTGAAGTCCACAGTCCAAAGTCTCATCCGAGACAAGGCAAGCCCCTTCTGCCTATGAGCATGTAAAATTAAAAGCAAGCTAGTTACATCCTAGATACAATCAGGGTACAGGTATTGGGTAAATATAACAATTCCAAATGGGCGAAATTGTTCAAAATGAAGGGGTTACAGGACCCATGCAAGTTCAAAATCCAGGAGGGCTGTCAAATTTTAAAGCTCCAAAATGGGTCTCATTTGACTCCAGGTCTCACATCCGGTCATACTGATGCAAAAGGTGGGTTCCCATGGTCTTGGACACCTCTGACACTGTGGCTTTGCAGGGTACACCCTTCCTCCTGGCTTCTTTCAAGGGGTGGCATTTGAGTGTCTGTGGCTTTTCCAGGTGAAAGGTGTAAGCTGTCAGTGGACCTACCATTCTGGCATCTGGAGGATGATGACCTTCTTTTTACAGCTCCACTAGGCAGTGCCCCTGTAGGGACTCTCAGTAGTGATGCTGAACCCACATTTCTCTTCCATAGTGCCCTAGCAGAGGTTCTCCATGAGGACCCCACCCTTGCAGCAAACTTTTGCCTGGGAATCCAGGTGTTTCCATACATCATCTGAAATCTAAGTGGAGATTCCAAAACCTCAATTCTTGACTTCTGTGCACCTGCAGGCTCAACACCATGTGAAAGCTGCCAAGGCTTGGGTCTTCCACCCTGTGAAGTGATAGCCTGAGTTCTGCTTTGGCCCCTTTTGTCCATGGTTGGAGCTGCTGGGACACAGGACACCAAGTCCCTAGGAGGCATTACAGCATGGGGACCCTGGACCTGGCCCACAAAACCATTTTTTCATTCTAAACCTCCCATCCTGTGGTGGGAGGGGCTTCTGAACGTCTCTGAAATGGCCTGGAGACATTTTCCCATGAACTTAGGGATTAACATTAGGCTCCTTACTACTTCTGCAAATTTCTGCAGCTGGCTTGAATTTCTCCTCAAAAAATGAGTTTTTCTTTTCTACAGCATCATCTGGATGCAAATTTTCTGAACTTTTATGCTGTTTGCATTTTAAAATGGAATGCTTTTGACAGCACCCAAGTCACATGCTGGATGCTTTGCTGCTTAGCAATTTCTTCCTCCGGATATCCTAAATTATCTGTCTCAAGTTCAATGTTCTGCAAAACTCTAGGGCAGGGCAAAATGTTGTTAGTCTCTTTGCCAAACCTAATAAGGGTCACCTTTGCTCTAGTTGCCAACAAGTTCATCATCTCCATCTGAGACCACCTCAGCCTGTACCTTATTGTATATATCACTATCAGTATTTTTGTCAAAGCCATTCAACAAGTCTCTAGGAGGTTCCAAATTTTCCCACATTTTCCTCTCTTCTTCTGAGCCCTCCAACCTGTTTCAATCACTGCCTGTTACCTAATTCCAAAGTCGCTTCTGCATTTTCGAGTATTTTTCAGCAATGCCCCACTCTACTGGTACCAATTTACTGTATTAGCTCACTTTCACACTGCTGATAAAGACATACCCAAAACTGGGAACAAAAAGAGGTTTAATTGAACTTACAGTTCCACATGGCTGCAGAGGCCTCAGAATCACGTACACTGAATATATGAGTAACATATACTTTTATCAGTATCTGCTACTTAAAAATATATTCATATATTAAGTATTTATAATAATATAATAATTGAATGTAACAATGTTTAGTAATTATCTGAACTACTAATCTCTTCAAAGCACTGATTATCCCCTTAGTTTAATAGGTAGTGTTACTCAGAATGTGGCAATGTACAAGTAGTATGTTTCTTATCTAATAGGTACTCCCCTATTTTGTAGAACACTGCCTTTAAGTATTCACTCTGTTAGCTGCTCAAGGAAGCTGATACACCCTCCCTGGTTTAGGAGTTGAATATTGCTGTGGAAAAATTATGAAGTTCTATTCCCCTTTGCAGTGGTTGGTTTAAGCATAGACACATGACAATGTGCTGCAAGAGATTATTATACTACCCAGGGCCTTAACATTTTTTTAATGAATTATTGGTATAAGTTGTGTTTAGTTTTCTACCCAATGAGTAGAAAAGGGGTAGAGAGAACACAAAGGTTTTCTTGTGCACCAGGGACTTTGGAGCTGGGGTTGAGACTATGTTCATTAAAAAAAAAAAAAAATCCATGCCTGTCACAGTTAAAGTAAAAGTGGCTTTTTTCATGCTCATTTTTGTAAGGAAGTACAAGGAAAAGGAAAATCTCTAAGTCTGCAACAGGATTTTACCTGTCATAGGTTAAAGGCTGTTTCATGTTTTTTACTAATATAATTCTCTCTTGTGAAATAAATAAGCAACTTTTTGTGTTTAATGCCATCTTTTCTTGTCTCCACATCATCCTATCACATTTTGGAACTCAAGAGACATTTGCATTCACTTCTTGCCTCAACAATCTTCATCAAAAAATTAGTAGTGTGAAACTTAACTGGAATATAATTTTTAAAAATTTTTTAATTACTTTAATATGGCTTTTCTTTCAAAACTGACAAATTCTTATTAGCAACTGACTTTGGAACTCTTCATGTATAAAGTTCTAAAACATAAAATAAATGAGTATGTGTTCAACTGAACTGTTTGCTAGAAACCTACAGTTATTTGGAAAATACCAAATGCAAGAAAGTTAGAAAGTTTTTTCCAGTATCTTTTGTTATTCAGATATTCTCACTAGATTATAATAAAATTCCTAGAGTTTAAGATATTTAATATAAAAGTCTAGAAGACATTATTTCTATTCGGTGAATTTTGTATATTATTGGGAAAAATTAATGGGCATTATGTGTAACACATTCTTTTATTCCAAAACCAAATTATGTAAGAGTTCTTTAATGAGCCTGTGCTTCAAGGATACTCTTTCACTAAGTGAGCTTACCACATATGAAGGATTTTGGATTAGATGATGCTGTTCAGGCTTCCTTTCTTTTTACTTTTGAAGATCAAAAAATGCATCATTGGATGCCTTAAGCATGGGTGTTTTACCCCTACTTGATCTGCCTGTCATGCAGAGCTCACTCCAGTGCCTCTCTGCCTCTTTAAGTCTTACCTTAAAACCTTCCTTTCATCTTTAACTTATGCTTGACTCTGACTGTAGAGTTTGTGATGTCTTATGTGGATCAAGCTGCATAAAAGAACATGTTCTTATCTAGCATTTTATTGCATATAAACTTGTTTGTGCATTTGTTCTTGAAATAGTTTTTTATTGAGATATAACAACTGATCCTTATAGAGTAATATTTCAAAATGCTAAAATCTCATGATTTATGGTCTCTTAAATAATTCCTTTGAAACTCACATAATATGAAAAGCCAAAATACAAATTACTTTAAATTCCATTTGAAGCATTTTTAGTTCAACCTCCATGGCCATAAATTTGTTGATTAGGGAACTGGCTCATTGGACAAGTGAGCACGTGCCAACACCTGCAGACTAAAAGTGTAACTGAGAAGTGGTACCTCAGAAGTAGAACTATGGTAAATATCCTTAATTTGGACATACAAATAACAATAGAGGAAGAGTTAAGGAAATAATTGTGTATGTGTCTGCCTGCGATTCGCTTCTAAGTTTTAGAATGCTTTGCCAGAAGTTCTCGTGTTCTTTTTCAGCCACCTGACTTCTCAACTGTAGTATTAGTTCAGCCACTCTGTTCTTTGAGAGAAAACAACTGAAAGCACCTTGTAGAAAGGTTAGCAAACACCAGCTCTTACTGCTAACCTCAAACCCAGGCTAAGGCATAATACATCAGGAAAATTAATGAATGAGACACTATCACCCAGCTTCCTAATTTCAACTGAATTTCATATTTGGAAATGAGAGTATATTAAGGGACAGGTGAAATATATGTTCTCAAGTAACTGTATGTTAATTTAAGGCAACTATATATATGTTACTACTACCATTAATAGAAATAATTCCTCCAAAGAACTGCTGTTATAATTTGAGTGCATACTATGTAACAGGTCTTATACTTGTTAACAGGTCTTATACTGCACTTATTCTAAAAATACTTTCATTTAATATTTACAATGATCTTTTTCAAAGTATCATTAACTCACCTTATAAATGGTAAAATAAGTCTCCAATAGTTTAAGTAATATGCTGAGCAGAATGATAGCCTCCCCCAAACCTCACAATGATGTCCACATTCCAATCCCTGGAGCATGAGAATAAGTTATATTACATGGAATGAGAGTTTAAAATGGAATTAATTACTGATTAACTCTTACAGATGAAATTAAGATAATCAACTGACTTTATTTTAGTTTTTATTATTTTTAATCTTTAATTTTTATAGATACATAGTTAATATATCTATTTTGGGATATGTGAGATTTTATGATATGATAATATAATACATAAAGTCACTTCAGAGAAATGGGGTATCAGTCATCTCAATACCTGTCATTTCTTTGTGTTAAAAACATGCCCATTATACTATTTAATTTTAAAAAATGTACAAGAAATTATTGTTGACTGTAGTCAAACATTTGTGCTATTAAATACTGGATCTTATTCATTCTAAGTAAGTATTTTTGTATTCATTAACCATTCCCACTCTTCTTCCCAATTCCCTACCCCCCACTAAACTTTCCAACCTTTGGTAACCATTATTCTACTGTCTATCTCAGTAAACTCAATTGTTTTCATTTTCAGCTCCCACAAATGAGTGAGAATATGCAAAGTTAGTCATTCTGTGCCTACCTTACTTCACTTAGCATTATTTACTACAGTTTTATCCATTTTGTTGAAAATGACAGAATATCATTATTATTTATGTCTGAAAGGTACTCCATTGTGTATAGGTATCGCATTTTCTTCATCCATTCATCTGTTGATGAACACTAAGATTGTGTCTAATTATTGGCAATTGTCAATAGTGCTGCAAAAAATATTGGAGTACAGATATCTCCTTGATATACTGATTCCTTTTCTTTTGGGTACACACCAGTAGTGGGCTTCCTGGATCATATTGTCACAGGGTTCAGGGACGCAGGCGAGGATCGGCTAGCTCCCCAGTGAGCTGTGGTTCTTCCAGGCCCTTGGTCTCTCACTCACCCAAGAATGGGAGGGAAGCCCCTGTCAGATGCGGAGCACTTGTAAGTAAATATCGGACCCCAAAGAGTTTTGCAGAAAGTAATTTATTTAGGCAGAGAGAGACAGAAAAAGAAGAAAGAGAAAGAGCTTACATGAGTTAGTGGAAGGGGATCCAGATATGGAGTCTGCCCCGATGTAGGGGACGGGGACTTTTAACCTTGGAGAAATTCCTTCCTCATTCAATTTTCCCATCCTATGAAAGGAGTTCCTTTAAACTTCTGCTGGAGTGATTGACCTTTGATTTTTTCCCACACTTACTAAAGTTTAAACAAAGACCTCTAGTCCCCAGATGGAGACGTGGATGGTGGTATCGTGCTGGGAAGTTCTTGCCTTTGAAACTACGCCCCCTTGTGGACCCAGGAAAAGAATACATTCCCTCAATATGGTAGCTCTGTTTTTAGTGTTTTGAGAAACTTCTTCTCAATCATCGTCCAAAGTGGTTGTATTATTTTGCACTCCCATCAAAAGTATACCAGGGTTCCCCTTTCTCCGTATTCTTTTCAGCATTTGTGATCACTTGTCTTTGGATAAATGCCATTTTAACTGGAGTTAGATGATATCTCATTGTAGTTTTTATTTGCATTTCTCTGACCATCAATGATGTTGAGCACCTTTTCATAAACCTATTTGCTGTTTGTATCTCTGACTTTAAGAAATATCTTTTAGCATTTTTGCCTATTTTAAAATCAGATTATAAGATTTTTTCCTATTAAGTTGTTTGAGGTCCTCATATATTATGGTTCTAAATCCCTTGTCAAATGAATAGTTTGCAAATATTTCCTCCCATTGTGTAGGATGTCTATATTTTTTGACAGTTTTATTTGCTGTGCAAAAGCTTTTTAACTTGATGTGTTTCTATTTTTCAATTTTTTCCTTGGTTGCCTGTGCTTGTGCTTAAAATAGAGTTTTTTGTTTGTTTTTGTTTTGTTTTGTTTTTAACTGAAATGTGGGCTAGGCTCAGTGGTTCACACCTGTAATCTCAGCACTTTGGGAGGCCAAGGTGGATGGATCACCTGAGGTCAGGAGTTTGAGATCAGCATGGCCAACATGGTGAAAGCTCATGTCTACTAAGAAATACAAACACTAGCCAGGAGTGATGGCACATGCCTGTAGTCTCAGCTACTCAGGAGGCCGAGGCAGGAGAATTGCTTTAACCCAGGAGGTAGAGGTTGCAGTGAGCGGAGATCATGCCATTGCAATCCAGCCTGGGCAATGAGAGCAAAAGTCCGTCTCAAAAAAAAAAAAAAATGTGACAACTAATCCTGGTAGAGCAACTTTTCAAAATGCTAAAATCTCATTCTTTATGGTCTTTTTAATAATCCCTTTGAAACTTAAATAATATGAAAAGCCAAAATACAAAATATTTAAAATTCTATGTGAAACGTTTAGTTCACCCTCCATGACCATAAATGTGTTGATTAAGGAACTGGTTCTTTGGACAAGTGAGCATGTCCCAACAGCTGCAGACTAAAATTGTAACTGAGAAGTGGTACCTCAGAAGTCATACAAACAATGAAAAGTTATAAGTCAAGAAATATTTGCGCAGACCAGTGTCCTGTAGAATTTATTTACTGTTTTCTTTCAGTAGTTTTATATTCATAAGTCTTAGATTTAAGTGCATAATTTGTATTACATTTTTGTCTACGGTGTGAAATAGGAGTCAAGTTTCATTCTTCTGCATATGAATATCAAGTTTTCTCACCACCATTTATGGAAGATACTGTACTTTCCCCAAGGTATATTCCTAGAAACTTTGTTGGAAATCAATTCACTGTGGATGTATGGATTTATTCTTGGGTTCTCTGTTCTGATCAATTGGTCTATGTATTCTGTTTTTAATGGCAGTACCATACTGCTTTGGTTACTATAGCTCTGAAGTCTAGTTTGAATAAGATAGTGTGATTCCTCCAGTTTTGTTCTTTCTATTCCAGATGGCTTTGACTATTCTGGGTATTTTGTGGTCCATATAAATTGTAGGATTTTTTTTTCTATTTCTGTGAAGAATATCATTGAGATTTTGATAGGGATTGAATTGAAGCTGTAGATGACTTTGGCTAGTATGGAAATTTTAACAATATTGATTCACCCAATCCATGGTTGTGAAATATATTTTCTTTTCACGGGAGTTTGAGTTCAGCCTGGGGAACATAGCAAGACTCTGTCTCATATAAGTTTTATATATATATATATATATATATATATATATATATATGTGGCATTATATATATATAATGCATTTTATATATATTACACATTATATATATATATATATAATGCATATTTCCTTCAGCATTTCAGATAACTCATACCATTCTCTCCTGGGCTGTTAAGTTTCCACTGTGAAGTCTGTTGCCAGATGTATTACAGCTCCCTTATACATTATTATTTTCTTCTCTCTTGAAGCTTTTAGTATCCTCTCACTATCCTTGAGTTTTGGGAGTTTGATTATTAAATGTCTTCACATAGTCTTATTTGGGTTTAATCTGATTGATGTTCTATAACTTTCTTGTATTTAAATATTGATCTTTCTCTAGATTTTAAAAGTTCTTTGTCATTATCTCTTTGAATAATCTTTCTACCCTGAGCTTGCTCTATCTCCCCTTTAGATCAATTACTCTTAGATTTGCAATTTTGGGATATTTTCCAGATTTCGTATGCATGCTTCATTGTTTCCTAGTCTTTTTTCTTTTGTCTCTTCTCCAGCTGTAGTTTCAAATAACCTGCCTTCAAGCTCAGTAATTTTTTCTTCTGCTTGATTAATTCTGCTACTAAGAGACTCTGATGCATTCTTTAGTACAGCAATTGTATTTTTCAACTCTAGAATTTCTGCTTGATTATTTTTGATTATTTCAATATCTTTGTTAAATTTACCTGATAAGATTCAGAATTTCTTCTCTGTGTTATATTGAATTTATTTGAGTTTTCTCAAAACAGCACTTTGAAATCTCTGTCTGAAAGATTACACATCTCTGTCACTCAGATTATTCACTTGGTGACCTATTTTGTTCATTTATAGAGGTAATATTTTCCTGGATGGTCTTGATGCTTGTGGATCCTCACTAATGTCTGAACATTGAAGAGTTAGGTATTTATTCCAATGTTCACAGTCTAGGTTCGTTTGTGCTCATCCTTCTGGAGAAAGCTTTAGAAGTACTAAAATAATATTGACTGTTGTGAGCTAACTCTTTGGTCGCTGTGGCCATATATGCACAAAGAGGTCTCCCAAATGCTGTAACACTGTAATTCTTTTGGACTCATAGAAGTACCACCTTGATGATCCTGGGTAAGATCCAGGAGTATTATCTGGATTACCAGGCAAAGTATCTTGTTCTATTCCTTGACTTTTCCCCGCAAAAATGGGGTCTCTATCTCTGTGCTGAGTTGCCTAGAGTTGGTGGTGGGTCATGGGTGTGATGCAAGCACTCCTCTGACCACCACTTCTAAGACTATTCTAGGTTAAATCTGAAGGTAGCACAATACTGGGTCTTTTCCAAGGCCTGTGATGACCGCTGCCTGGTTACCAGTGATGTTTATTCAAAGATCAAGGGCTTTTTATTCAGCAGATGGTGAATTCTGCTAGGACTGAGACTTTTCTTTCAGGATAGCAGGTTTCCTTCTGGCTCCGGGTGAGTCTAGGAATGCTGTCCAGTAGCTAGGGACTGGAATTATGGGTTTTAGGAATCTGCTTGGTGCTTTATTTTACTGTGGCTCTCCTGGTACCCAAGTTGCAAGACAAAGCTCTTCTTCCATTTTCATCTCCTTTCCTCAAGCTGAAAGTGTCTCTCATTATGGCCACCACTTCCCGTAGCCTGTGGCAATTATGACCTGGCTACCACTAATGTTTATTCAAAATCCAAGGGCTCTTTAGTCAGCTGGCTTTGAATCCTGCAAGGCCTAGCTATTTTCTTTCAGGGCAACAAATTTTATTCTGGCCCAAGGTGGGTCTAAAAATCTCTCCAGGTGCTAAGGCCTGGAATCAGAGACTTTAGGAGTCTGCTTAATGCGTTATTCTACTGTGGCTGAGCTGATACCCAAGTTGCAAGAGAAAGTCTTTTTTAGTCTTCCTTAACTTTTTCTCAAGCAAAAAGAGTCACTCTATGTGGTCACCACAACTATGAATGCACTGGGTCACACCTGAATCCAGAACAATACTAAGTCTTGTCCAAGGTCTATGGCAACTACTACCTGGCTACTGCTGATGTTTATTCAAGGGCCATGAGCCAAGGAATGTGGGTCCCCTTCCATCTTCAAAACCAACAAAGGCCAGTCGAATATTTCTCCTGATGTTTTCTCTCCAATTCTGACTCCTGTGCCTCTGTCCTTCCCACTTAAAGTCCCTTGTTAATATATGGAATATACTTGAATAAAACTCTCCAGTGGTTATTCCTGTGACAGAAATATCAAATTGAACAACTACCAACACAAGAAATCAACTTTGTAAGAACCAGAAAGCAAGTGAGTGATTACAGTACCTGGCTTTGAAGGTTTCAGAAAGAATTCATTTCTTTCTAACTGTATGGGACAACTGCTTTCTTGACTATTCTACCTTCTAGGGGCCTTGGTGCACTCTCAGGTTAAGCACTTCTGGAGAAATTGCATTTTTACCCAGCTTTCGTGGGTACAGCATGTGATTCAAGTGAATCTAACTAAAGTTTTCTATTTCCATCTAGCCAAAATGGTTACTTGAGGGATGGGTGCATGACACAAGTTAAACCAGTTGGGCCCAATTTCAATTTTTTTAACTATTAGAAAAATGAATTACTTGTTCCTTGCTAGATGTGAAAGAGAGACCACAGAGGAATTGTATTTGCTGCAGTCATTTTGTGAATATGTGGTGCTTATAAATAAACCAGTACTAAAGTAGAGCCATAAAATATAAAGAAAATCCCACCCAGGTAAAATTATGTGAACACTGAACTAAGCCTTTTAGAAAACTATGTGAACTATTTAAACTATTCATTCATCATGAGCCAATATATTTGTGTCTTTCTTTAAAGCACTTTGAGTTAGGGTTTCTGATTCATGAAACAGAAAGCATTCTCACTAATACATTATTTACCTAACTTTAACCTGCTAAATAACCAGTGTCATGACTACAACAAAAGTTTTCTTAACACCAAACCCTAATTGTTATACTTAATTTCCAAAATTAGTATACATACTACTTGCTCCAGGATAATCATGTTAGAATCACAAACTCTGAACACATACATTTTCTCCATCCTTGTATTTCAGAGTCACCAATTTGTCCATTTAAAATTTCTTTCCAGTGGTTGAATTTTCTATGCAATATTGTGACCATTTATTATTTAAGAGATGGAGATACACACACACACACACACACACACACACACACACATATCTACTAAAACTATATATATATCCCTATATATATCTCTACTAAATATATATATATATTGTTTTAGTAGATATATATACATATCTCCCTACTAAAACAATATATATATCCCTACTAAAACTACATATATATCCCTAAATATATATATATATATTCATATATACCTACTAAATATATATACCTAAATATATATATATATTCATATATATACCTAGTAAATATATATATATATATATATATATATATATACCTACTATATATAAATCCCTATTAAAACTAAAGGTGTGTTTAATGTAATTAAGAAGCCTAAATGAAAACAACTTAAGGCAATTGAGAGGTAGTGACCTGTCCAAAATTGTGCATCAAGCTGTGGTTGAGATAGGAAAATAACTCAAAATTCTGAATTATTACCAAAATTATTCCACTGATAGAGTTGCAACAAACCTCAGTGGAGATGTGATGCAAAAAACATAATGAGAGTTTTTCACTGTGACAAATAAAGCTTTGTGGATCCCACAATCATTGTTTGCCCATTGCAGATCACAAAATGCTTATTGTTTTTTTTCCTGTCAAAATACCTATTCATCCAATTATTTCAAAAAGGAGAGTTGAATTGTTCACTGCAATTTTGTGTGTTATCTTTTGGCTGGGACCTGAACTAAATAATATAAGCCCAACAACTCCACCCCTATGTCAATGTAAACCTGGCCCTCCACCACAAAAGTATCTCCACCACAAACGTTATAACTCTTAATAGTTATAAACATTTTTCTCTAAAATTAAATTGTAAGCCACTTAAGGGAAGAAACAAGTGGTTCGTTATAAGGGATCATCAGGAGACAAATGATCTCTATATGTTTTTTGTAAAGCAAATGCAATCAATCTATCAAAATACAGATGTTGAGAACATCAAATGTTTTTGGATATGTGGAGAAATTAAAACTTTCATATGTTACTGGAAAACATGTTAGTTGCAATTACAATTGCAGTTAATGTGGCAGTTTCTATTAAAATTTAGAATGCATAAACTTTTTTTTTTTTTTGAGATGGAGTTATGCTCTGTTGCCAGGCTGCAGTGCAGTGGTGCAATCTGGCTCATTGCAATCTCTTCCTCCTGGGTTCAAACGATTCCCCTGCCTCGGCCTCCTGAGTAGTTGAAACTACAGGCGCACACTACCACGCCCAGCTTATTTTTTGTATTTTAGTAGAGACAAGGTTTCACCAGGTTGGCCAGGATGGTCTCCATCTCCTGACCTTGTGATCCACCTGCCCTAGCCTCCCGAAGTTCTGGGATTGCAGGCTGAGCCACCGCACTCAGCCCAAATGCATATATTTTAATAAGCAATTCTAAATTCTTCGACTGTCTCCCACAGAAACAAAAGCTCAAGTACTTAAGCCCAAGGATGTTAACTGCAGCATTACCTATATGGGCAAAAGGCAGTGTCCATTAGTGATATAATTTTAGAATTAATGATGGTACGTTTATAGTACAGAATAACTACTCAGTAATTAAAACAAATGAATTAAATTTGTACATAATAATATGGAAAACTCTTCATGCTATGTAGTAAATTTTAAAAACTGATAAAATATGCTTAGGGTAATCCAACTTTTTAAAGTATTTTAAATAAATAAATAAATATATATATATATATATATTTTTTTTTTTTTTTTTTTTTTTGAGACAGAGCCTCACTCTATCATCCAGGCTGAAATGCAGTGGTGCGATCATGGCTCCCTGCAACCTCAACCTCCTGGGCTCAAGCAATCCTTCCACCTTGGCCTCCAGAGTAGCTGGGACTGCAGGCATGTGCCACAACACCCAAATAATTTTTATTTATTTATTTTTTTGTAGCGACTGGGTGTTACTGTGTTGCCTGGGCTGCTCTCAAATTCCTGGGCTCGAGTGATTCTCCTGCCTCAGCCTCCCAAAGTGCTTTTTAAGATTACAGATGTGAGTCACTCTGTCAGGCCAATTTTGTTTTTAAAAATCCAACTATCTTTGCCAAAGAATTAATTTTTTAAAATTGGTGAGTAAAAATTGTATATATTTGTGTTATACTACATGATGTTTTGGTATATAGATAGATAGATAGATAGATAGATAGATAGATAGATAGATATAGATATACAATGTGGAATGGCTAAATCAGCATTTTTAATGTATACATTACTTCACATACTATTTTTTTATAGTGAGAGCACTTAAAATCTCTCACCAATTTGCAAATATAAAATATATTGTCATTAATTGTAGTCACCGTCTTGTATAAAGATTTCTTGAACTTATTCCTCGTGCCTAACTGAAATTTTGTGTCCTTTAAACAACATCTTTTTATTTTCTTCAATCTTCAGCTCTTGGTAACCACCATTTTGCTCTCTGTTTCTATGAGTTTGACTTTTTTACAGACTACATATAAATACGATTATTCAAAACTTGTTTTTCTGTACCAGAAAAAAGACATTTTATTAATATGTGGCATTTAAAACTAAGTAACAAGAATGGGAGAATACATAATCTCTTACTTACATAGGCAAGAGACATTGTAGAGATCAGCAAGAGATGATTTAATTTTTTACTCTGTGTACTTTTATTCACTACATTTATTCATAATGTAGTCTTGTTTTAATTAAAATGCACAGGTTTATTTTGGTAGAAAACAACAACAACAAAAAGCACAAAATAAATTAACACTGTTATCCTCTTCTTGGGTATCTATTTTATTTTAGTGTTTTAAGGCCAAATTCAGGGTTCATAATTACTAGTACTGTTGTTATTAACTGGCCCTTTGGAGATGAAATTACCATAATCATTAATATCTGTATGTGAACTTTTAACATTAAAGAAATACCTGGCTCTAGACTTAACTTCTTTTATTATTATTATTATACTTTAAGGTCTGGGAGATATGTGCAGAATGTGCAAGTTTGTTACATAGGTATACACATGCCATGGTGGTTTGCTGCACCCATCAGCCTGTCATCTACATTAGGTATTTCTCTTAACACTATCCTTCCCCTAGCCCCCCACCCCTCAACAGACCCCGATGTGTGATGTTCCCCTCCCTGTGTCCATGTGCTCTCATTGTTCAACTCCCACTTATGAGTGAGAACATGTGATGTTTGGTTTTCTGTTCCTGTGATAGTTTGCTGAGAATGATGGTTTGCAGCTTCATCCATGTCCCTGAAAAGGGCATAAACTCATCATTTTTTATGGTTGCATAGTATTCCATGGTGTATATGTACTACATTTTCTTTATCCAGTTTAACATTGATGGGCATTTGGGTTGGTTCCAAGTCTTTGCTATTGTGAATAGTGCTGCAATAAACATACTTGTGCATGTGGCTTTATAGTAGAATGATTATAAACTTTTGTGTATATACCCAGTAATGGGATTGCTGATTCAAATGGTATTTCTAGTTCTAGATCTTTGAGGAATTGCCACACTAGCTTCCACAATGGCTGAACTAATTTGCACTCCCACCAACAGTGTAAAAGTGTTCCTATTTCTCCACATTCTCTCCAGCATCTGTTGTTTCCTGACTTTTAATGATCGCCATTCTAACTGGCATGAGATGATATCTCATTGTGGTTTTGATTTGCCTTTCTCTAATGACCAGTGATAGTGAGCTCTTTTTCATATGCTTGTTGGCTGCATAAATTTCTTCATTTGAGAAGCATCTGTTCATATCCTTCACTCACTTTTTGATGGGTTTTTTTCTTGTAAATTTGTTTAAGTTCCTTCTAGACTTTGAATATTAGCCCTTTGTCAGATGGATAGATTGCAAAAATTTTTTTCCCATTTTGTAGGTTGCCTGTTCACTCTGATGATAATTTCTTTTGCTGTGCAGAAGCTCTTTAGTTTAAGTAGATCCCATTTGTCAATTTTAACTGTTGTTGCCATAACATATGCAAATCAATAAATGCAATCGGTCACATAAGCAGAACCAATGACAAAAACAATATGATTATCTCAATAGATACAGAAAAGGCCTTCAATAAAATTCAACACCTCTTCATGCTAAAAACTTTCAATGTACTAGGTATTGACAGAACATATCTAAAAATAATAAGAGCTATTTATGACAAACCCACAGCCAATATCTTATCAAATGGGCAAAAGCTGAAAGCACTCCTTTGAAAACCAGCACAAGACAAGGATGCCCTCTTTCACCACAACTATTCAACATAGTATTGGAAGTTCTGACCAGAGCAATCAGCCAAGAGAAAGAAATAAAAGGTATTTGAATAGGAAGATAGAGATTCAAATTGTCTCTCTTTGCAGATGACATGATTGTATATTTAGAAAACACCATCATCTCATTCCAAAATCTCCTTCAGTTGATAAGAAAATTCAGCAAATTTCAGGATACAAAATCAGTGTGCAAAACTCACAAGCATTCCTATACACCAATAATAGACACAGAAAGAGCCAAATCATGAGTGAACTCCATTCACAACTGCTACAAAGAGAAGAAAATACCTAGGAACACGACTTGCAAGGGATATGAAGGACCTCTTTAAGTACAACTACAGACTGCTACTCAAGAAAATAAGAGAGAACACAAACAAATGGAAAAAACTCCATGCTCATGGATAGGAAGAATTAATATCATGAGAATGGCCATACTGGCCCATGTAATTTATAGATTCAGTGCTATCCTCTTCATGAGACCAGTGACTTTCTTCACAGAATTAGATAAAACTACTTTATATGGAACCAAAAAAGGACCCATAAGCCAAGACAATCCTAAGCAAAAAGAACAAAGCTAGAGGCAGCACGCTACCTGACTTCAAACTATACTATAAGGCTATAGTAACCAAAACAGCAAGATACTGTTACCAAAATCAATATATAGACAAATGAAACAGAACAGAGGCCTCAGAAATAACACTAAACATCTACAACCATCTGACCTTTGACAAACCTGACAAAAATAAGCAATGGGAAAAGAATTCCCTATTTAATAATGGTGTTGGGAAAGCTGGCTGGCCATATGCAGAAAACTGAAATTGGACCCCTTCCTTACACCTTATACAAAAATTAATTCAAGATGGATTAAAGAATTAAACATAAGACCTAAAACCATAAAAATCTTAGAAGAAAACCTAGGCAATACCATTCAGGCCATAGGCATGGACAAAGACTTCATGACTAGCCTTACTTCTTAAGAAATTTAGCCTTAGTGCTAGAAAGTTTGCAACTCATTAGTTATAATAATGTTAAAAAGTAATTCTCTCTAAGGCTCAATGTCTTTGTACATTAATGGGGTTAATAATAACTACCTAACAAAATTATTAGGACAAAAATTGATCCTACATGTAAAATGTTTAGCAAAGTACTTGACATAGTAAGTGCGAAATAGATGGTAGGTACAACTACTGTTAGTAATATTAGTGTCAACAACATTAGCACAAGCAGTAATCTCAACGTTCATCTACTTTTATGAGTTGTGTTCAATATAAGTCCTTTTAGAAGTAGACGTTTATAAGTAGTACTGTACATGAAACTGAAATATCAGCCTTAACCTTTTCTGAAACTGAATATCAGTCTTAACCTTTTCTAGTCCCCTTCATTAGTACTTCAGTACTTCAAACTGTGCTTCAAAACTGCTTTGAAGAGTTTTATACTTCTGCCTCTCTCAATAGCCTGTCATTAGGGATTCTGACCAGTGTGAGATCTGCTTATATAACCTTAATGTCCAGGCCACACAAAAAGCTTTTAAAGCAAATCATTAATGTCACTAACATCTCATACAAAGAGACCCAGAAATATCATATACAGTGCATTTTATTTCTTGAAGAATTTTTCAGTGTTCTACTAAATTAGCTGTAGGTGACACCTAAATAAACTGAATAAATAAAGTTTTAGAGCATGAACTATAAGTATTGGGATATTGTCATGACAGGCAAATTCTGCTGGGAAGATCATGTATGTAGAACAGATAACAGCAGATCTTCCATTGAGCTCTTAAATAATTCATTTCAATGACATTTTCATAATATATCTACAACAGGTTAATAAAAAAATTAATCTGACTATTTTATAAGTTACTGGAACTTTAATACATGTGTTTGTGAATTGACTCATTTATATATCCATTTTGTCTCCATCCATCAATCTATCAAGTCAGTCAATTATTAATTTCTTAATTTTTATATTTTATTTTATTCTACAGAGCATTATATATACATAAGGCCTATCATTAAATATTTGATATTAAAAAGCACTTAGCTACTGGAAAAATAAGTAAGAGAAGCTTTCTACTCTCAAGGATATCATAATTATTAAAAGAACTAGCTCTAATATACAGCAAATTAAGATTGGCTATTATAAAGTAATATCCAGAGTATTTAAAAGTACAGGTGAATGAAAAACAGCTTCATATTGGTACTGTTAAAGAAGAACTTGTAGAGCATATAGCATTTTTATGATCCACTAACAATAAGTACATCTGGATTGGTTAAGGCAAGGAATTTAAGGCTGAGAGTGCAGAATGAGCAATGTCACTCAGGCATAAAAATATACAATATCTGTTTCTAAACCCTATTTCTTTGGGAATATTGCAACCAAATGCACCCTTATAAACAGAAATTTCCATAAGGCATCAATATTTGACACATGTATGAATAGAGAAAAATTTCTACAGTCAGTCAAATCCTAGGCAAAATAATTTAGGAGGTGATCCCAGTTATATAAAGTCATGTTCAAAGAAATCTGTTCATTCAAACTGTGGCAACTGACACATAATTTCATTTTTTACATATAGATAAATAAATAAATATTTAAAGATGATTTAAGAGTGAAGAGTATAGACTCCCCAAGTAGTCAATTTTGCCATCTTTACCTGGATCATTCTGTATCATTATTAAAGATTTTCATATTTACTTGTAAGTTAAAGTCATCTTTCATGAAGCTAGATGTATTAGTTTGTTCTCACACTGCTATAAAGATACTACCTGAGACTGGATAATTTAACAATAGAGATGTTTAATTGACTAACAGTTCCACATGGCTAGGGAAGCCTCAGGAAACTTACAATTATGGTGGAGGGTGAGGGAGAAGCAGGCACATCTTACATGGCAGCAGAAGAAAGAGAAAGAGCAAGAGAAACTGCCACTTTTAAAACCATCATATCTCATGAGAAATCCCTCACTATCATGAGAATAACATTGAGGAAACTGCCCCCATGATCCAATCACTTTCTACCACGTCCCTCCCTTGACATGTAGGGATTAAAATTGGAAATAAGATTTGAGTGGCGACACAGAACCAAACCACATCATTCCAAACCTGGCTTCTCTCAAATCTCAGGTTCTATTCACATTTTAAAACCATGAACTTCCCAAACCAAGTTCTTAACTCACTCCAGCATTAACACAAAAGTCTAAGTCTTAAGTCTCATCTGAGATAAGGCAAGTCCCTTCTGCCTATGAAGCTGTAAAATCAAAAACAAGTTAGTTACTTCCAAGATGCAATAGGGGTACAGGCATCAGGTAAATGTTCCTTTTCTAAATGGGAGAAATTGGCCAAAACTAAGGGACCACAGGCCCCATGCAAGTCCAAAATCTGGCAGGGCACTAATTGAATCTTGAAGCTTCAAAATAATCTCCTTTGACTCCATGTCTCACACTTAGGGCACACTTATGCAAGGGGTCGGCTTCCAAGGTCTTGGGCATCTCTGCCCTTGTGGCTCTGCAGGGTACAGCCCCTGAAGCTGCTTTCAAGAGCTGGCATTGAGTGCCTGTGGCCTTTCCAAGCACAGAATACAAGCTGTCGGTGGATGTACCATTCTGGGGCATGGAGGGTGGTGGCCCTCTTCTCACAGCTCCAATAAGCTGTGCCCCAATGTGAACTTTATTTGGGGGCTCCAAGCCCACATTTTCCCTCTGCATTTTCTTCATGAAAACTTTGCCCCTGCAGAAGACTTCTGACTGGATATCCAGGCCTTTCCATACATCCTCTGAAATCTACGTAGAGGCGCCCAAGTCACAACTCTTGCTTTTTGCACACATTCAGGCCCAAAACCACAGGGAAGCCACCAAGGCATGGGACTTGCACCCTCTGAAGCAATGACTGGAGCTGTACCTTTGCCCCTTTTAGCCATGGCTCAAGCTAGAGCAGCCATGATGCTGGGTGCCATGTCCTGAGGCTACACAGAGCAGTGGGGCTCTGGGACTGCCCCACAAAACCATTTTTCCTTTGAGGATTCTAGGCCTGTAGTAAAAGAGTCTACTGCAAAGGTCGCTGAAATGTCTTGGAGGTATTTTCTCTATTGTCTTGGCTATTAACATTCGGCTCCTCTTTACTTACGAAAATTTCTGCAGTGGGCTTGAGTTTCTTCCCAGAAAATCTTTTTTTTTTCTTTTCTAACACATAGTCAGGCTGCAAATTTTGCAAACTTTTATGCTCTGCATCCCTTTTAAATATAAGTTCCAATTTCAAACTCTTTGTGAATACTTATAACTCAACACTTTCAGAATAAACCAGGTAACCTATTGAATGCTTTGCTGCTTAAAAACTTATTTCACCAGATGCCCTAAATCATCTGGCAGGGGATAAATGCTGCCAGCCTCCTTGCTAAAGCATAGCATGAGTGAACTTTTCTCCAGTTACAATAAAGTCGTCATCTCCATCTGAGACCACCTCAGCCTGCACTTCGTTATTCATATCACTATTAGCATCTTGGTCAAAACCATTTAACAAATCTCTAGAAAATTCCAAACTTTCCCACATTTTCTTGTCTTCTTTTGAGCTCTCCAAACTGTTGCAATCTTGTCTGTTACCCTGCTCCAAAGTCAATTCTACGTTTTCAGGTTATCTTTGTAGCAGTGCCCTACTCCAAGTACCAATTCTCTGAATTAGTTCATTCTCATGCTGCTATAAAGAATACTACCTGAGACTGGGTAGTTTATAAACAAAAGAGATTACTTGACTCACAGTTCTACATGGCTGGGGACAGTTCAGGAAACTTTAAAATATGGTGGAAGATGAAGGGGAAGCAGGTACCTTCTTCACATGTGGGGAAGGTTCCTGCTTATTTCTATTTTGAAATAGACTTGAAGTAACCACAGTTTCAGAATTAGATCATTTCAATACCAAAATTTTCTGCCGATTTGACCTCACCATCATCTTGTGTCTACCTAAACTTTGTAGTTGGCTCTTTAGATTGTTGATTTATTCTTTTTTTTTTTTTTTTTACTACCCACTTTTGAGACACATCAGTTTCCTGCTGGTAAGCATCAGCGTCTTTTTTAAAGAATTTGGACTGTGTGTTTCAGTGAAGAATGCACATAAACATTTTCTCTTTCTTTAATTTTAGAAGAAATTTCACCTTTTTAGCCTTCTATCAATAAGTTAAATTTAGCCTGGCTATTCATTCACTTATCTGCCTCACCAATGTTTTGAATCTGACGAGGTTGGTTATGGATGGATTGTAAGCACCTGGTATTAATGACAAGTTCATTTCTCTGCTTCTTACTTTCTCATGCCCAAAAGCTTCACAGGGAATGTGCTGGGAAAATCAATAATGATAATGGTAGTGATAAGATTGAAGAGTCATCTGTTGCTTTTTTAATATTTAGGAATGTAAAATTCTCCAGAAAAATTATATGCTTCAAGTTTTACTTATTACTAGATAGTATATATTTTCTTTATGTATCTTTGTGGAATAAAATAAATCAAAAACTTAATCAGAAAATAAATTCACTTGAGGATAACTTTTCGCTGAAGCCCAAGCTAAACACTGATTTTATTCTGATTGTTAATACATTTTAGAGTAAACTTTGAGCAGCAGCCAATTAACTTGATGCTGGCATTGGTATTTGTCTTGATAAGATATGTATATGCCACTAGAGCTTTAATGGAAATGAACAAGTACAATGTTTTAAAATTTTCTTTTTGAACGTAGCATCAGTATTTTAACTTGCAAGGATACAAAGGAGAGTGTCATGCACTCATGGGCAGGGAAAAGTTCTGTATATTAATGTTAAATATTATTATACAGTATGATTAGAGAGTGCTATGGCATTTACCAGGGAACTAGTAGCTTACTGTACATGGGGGATATGAGTCAGAAAATAAACTGCCCAATAATAACCATCAATGCCCTATAATGTGCATGGTGGGTGGTAGGTGGGGAGAGATTGGTGATAGGTAGATTAGAGATTAGAGATATACCTTATCTGCTACAGTAATTGTTATAATTTATGTCTCTAATCAATAAGAAGACATAAAATTTATGGATCATAGCTCCTCAAAAATCACACACATGCAAAAAACATGCTTTAGCATACAACTTCAGTGACATTTTGAAGCCCTTGCAAGCTTATCCACAGGGCCTAAGTTAAGAAAAGATTAAATTATAGCCCCTTATGAAACAGCACAGTATAGAGAGATAAACAGCAGGGAAAATATATGCCTGTGAGGTTGCTATTTTCTAAACAGAAGCTAGATTCCAAGTTTGTTTAAGTTAGAGAAAATTTTGTAATGAACTAACTCCAACAGCTAACATATTGATTGGTACTATATAGAAAGTGGGAAATAAATGATGATTTAATATAATAATCTTTTGGAAAGGTTAATTAGATAAAATAGTTGATAATGGGCCTTCAGAGTATCGTTAGGAATGGAGCATCTTGATCCTCTCTCCTTAACATTGAATTTTATTCTCATAGTTGAAACATTGATAATCTACCTCCAGGTAAAGAAAAAGAATGCTATAGTCTAAATTGTATTACCCTCTTTGATTCAGCTGTTGATATCCTAAACTCCAGAATCAGAATGCAACCATATTAGGAATTTGGTATTTAGAGAGGTAATTAGGTCAAATCATGGTCATTAGGTGAACTGTAATCCCATGTGACTGGTGTACTGATAACAAGAGGAAATGCGGATACAGATACAAGCACAGGTCAAACAATATGAAGACACAGGGAGAAGGTGGTCATCTACAAGCCAAGGAGAGAGACCACAGAGGAAACCAACTGTGCTGACACCTTGATTTTGGACTTGTAGACTCCAGAACTGTGAGAAAAATAACTTCTGTTGTTTAAGCTTGCCTAGGCTATGGTACATTGTTTTGGCCATCCTACAAAACTAATCCAAAGAGTAAAGGCTAAAAGGGGTATGCTAGCTGGTGTGTAGATATCTGCTTACTTCTCATTCACCAGAACTATTTGGCACCAAAACAAACATGTTCCATTAGTAAGAAGTAGTAAGGGGAAAACAATATGTAATATCTAGAATCTCCCTTCTTTCCATGAAATAACCATAAAAATGTTTCATTTTAGTTTCATCCTTCTTTTATTATATCCCTTTGACTTTGTTCATTTAGATTTTCTCCAAAGTAGTGTTTTGTTTTGCTTTAATTAAAACCATTAATTATCAGTTGAATTTGGCACTTTCAAACAATGTATGTGAAAAGAAAAGTAATCAAAACTCCATTACTGATTTCTGAGTAGTTAGTGTAGTTCTATTGAGAAATGCCTTTTATTGACCACTGGGTATTCTGAACCCTGCCTTTACAAATATATCAATGACCAATTCCCAGATTAAGTACATGGTAAATATTGAACAAAGTACAAAACTGAGTAACCAAAATTAGCTAATGATGGAATTATAATTGTATAATTACATGCATTAATATGTCAATCTGGAAAACATGCTTTGCAAATCTACTCTCTGTGACATTACTGGCAAGTATCATAATATTGGTTTTGTGAAGTGAATCATAGTCATTTGGTTCCTAAAGGTGTTTTGTTTTGTTTAATTTTTTGAAATTGCATTATATTACATTTGTTATAACCAGTAAATTAAAATAAAAACTTACTTGGATAACACTCTATTGAAAAAAAAAGCTTTTCTGCATGTGAAATATAAATCTGGATTAATGATAATCTTCTAATTCACCATGTATAATAATATTTGAATATGTTGACAAAACTAAAAATAGATTTACTGTAACTATATGCAAAAATATATATATAATCAATGATATTGGCTCAAGTGATCTGCATGCCTCACTCAGCCTCCCAACTTGCTGGTATTACAGGTGTGAGCCACTACACCTTGCTCCAAACACACAATTTAATTAAATGATACCATCAGGCTAAATAAATGCCCATATAACATATTTTATGCAATTTAAATAATATTGACTAGATTCTTACTATGTGCCAGGTATTGTGTAAATAACTGACAAAAAAGAAGCCTTAAACACAGCCTTTGCCCTGAAGAAGTTCACAGTAGAATAGACAGACATTCAAATAAATAAGTCATGATACACTACAATAGAGGCAATGACAGGAACCAGTATGAAAAGGAGACAGAAGGGAGGAGACAGTTATGAACACTGTTGAATTTAGAAAAGCCTCTGGAGACATAATAATTTCTGTGATAAATATTGATGTATAAGTAAGAGAATCAAAATAAAAAAATTAATTGGCTGTATATAATAATTTTGGTTTATAAATGATTTTCACAAAAAAATCCTGAATAAATGAAATGAAAATAAACAGAATAATATACAATAATCACACTTTCTCACTGGTAGTTATTCTTCTATAGCTAACATCTAAGTTATCTTAGTTGTGATACAGGCAACACTCATTTTGGAAACAATAGTGGACTGGGTAATTTTGAACTTGGGCCTAAGATTGATTGCTCTTCGGTAATTCTTCTGCTATCTCTTGGGCCTTGGAAACGATAATACAGGGAGTTCAGAGAACTCTCACCTACACTAAATGTTCTGCATAAAGTCAGATCTTTTATTTCTCTTATCAGCATTCCAGGTACAAACAAACAGTACAATGGATGACAAATATGGATTATGTATTCAAATATTAACAAAGAAAATCTGATTTTCTGACTTTTTTGAAAATTTGGTAGATTAAAATTGATGGGTGTATATTCTCTGAAGCTAACAAACAACTGGATAGCTAAAAATTGCTCACTGAGAGATTATATACTCTCCACTTATTTGTATTAATACAATTAATACTTAATTGTATTATACATTTTGATTCCCAGCATAGTCCTTGTAGGCACTGGGTTTCAATATTAAATACAAAAGCTTTCCACTTATTGAAACACCTCTCTTCCTTCTGAAGTCTCAAATTTCAACAAATTATAAATGCCTTCAACTTTTGGCGTAGCCAATTATGTGCATTTCTACTCTGCCCCAATAGTGATTTAGAAACTCATAGCTCTCCAGAGCCACAGTCTAAATATTTGCACCACATCTGTTTGTGTTTCATAGACTACTTGAGGGCTAATGTCACTTTCAAGACTGTTCCCAGGCTCCTGAGAATCTTAATGTTTCTAACATTCTCTCCAGAAGACAAAAACACTAAAAATCAGGTTATGTATACACTATGGCTAAGGGCCACAGTGTTTTGTCAGCAATCTTTTTGTTACTTTTATAAAAACGATTTCTACTTTTTAGTGGCTTGCACAGAACTTGGGAACATAGGAATTTATGTTTGATTTGGAGTGAGTTTGTAGAGAAAGAAATAAAGAAAAGCTGTTATAAGAAGGATAACAAATCTGTGGCATCAAAAATACTGACAATAGTGAACTTTGAACTAGAGTTTGTAAGAGTTTTTAAAGAAAAACTTTAGCCAAATTAAAACAAAAGTGTTTCACCGAGCAAAGAATGATTGATGAGTCAAGTAGTCTGCTGAGTCAGAGTAAGCTCAGAGACTCCAGTGTAGCCATGTGGTGGAAGAAGACTTATGGACAGGAAAAGAAAAGTGACATACAGAAAGTGAAAGCAAGGAACAGAATTAGCCAAATTGGTTACAGCTCGGTATTTGCCTTATTTGAACTGGGTTTAAACAGTTGACCACCTTTGATTGGCCAAAACTTGGTGATTGGCACAAGAGTAGGCCACAGTGTGTGTACAACTCTACTTAGGTTATAGTTCATGATGAACAGAGAAATCTTATAGGCTGAACTCAAAATATGTAAGGAGGTATCTTTAGGCTAAGCTTGATTTAACAATCCCCCCTCTTTGTTATC
>PVKP010016310.1:0-48426 GCA_004027715.1 Plecturocebus donacophilus
GACCTTCCTGGGTTCGCTGTTCTTGCTGTGAAACTCTCAGTCCTCAGCGCTTCCAATTGCTGTTTTCCTTGTGGGGATGGGACCAGCCGAGCCCGTCCGTCCCTTATACTCCGCACTGGGAAGCGCCGCGCCGGGCGCCGGCAAAAGAGCCACACTGGCCAAAAGAGTCGCGCTGGTGACCCGTGTGGCTCCTCTGCCGGGGATCTCCCGGTCTGTGGGCAACAAAAACTCTTCGGAAAGTGCGACGTCCACTCGTTCTCTGGGCTTTCACTGGGAGCTACATTCCTGAGCTGTTGCTAATCGGCCATCTTGGATCTCTCAAAATTCCTTATTTTTTTCAAATACTTCCCTTTCAGGGCCTTCTATACCTTGCTCTAATCACAACCTATGGTTCTTTAAACCTTTCCTTTTCATCAGGGATCAGCAAACCATTACCCTTGGGCCAAACCTAGTCCACCATCTGTTTTGTACATAAAGTTTTATTGTAACACAGCCATGCCCATCCATTTACATGTTATCTATGGCTGATTTTGTACTAACCTAGGAGAGCAGAGGAGTTTTGACAAATACTGAATGGCCTGCAGAGCTTGCAATATTTACTCTCTGGTCCTTTACAGAAAAAAAGTAGTTTGCTGACGGCTGGTCCTATTGCTCTGAAATATCATGACAAAACCTATATAGAGAATACTTTTTAAAAACATATTTGTTCCAGATCTACGATGAACTCTTTGTGTTTGAAGATATACTTTCAGCTCTGGAAAATGCTATACTTAAAAGATTTCTTTGCAGCCTTCTTTCCTTGTGTTCGCTGTTCTGTCTAGAACCCCTATTAGTGAGATGTCACCTTTCTGAACTGACCCTCTAAATCACCTGTCTTTCCTCATATTTCTTTTTTTATTTTTTATTTTTTAGAAAAAGAGAGAAAAGGAGAAAAAGAATGAAAGAGAGAAAGAGGGAGAGAGAATGGGATTCTTGTTTTATTGCCCAGGCTAGAATGCAGTCTAAAAATGGGTATTAAAAACCTCTTTTAGGCCAATAATTGTGCTTAACAATGGAGACAGGAAGGAATTGGGGATGAAAATAACAAATAAGCAGCCAACCAATATTTTATTTAAACCTGTGAAATGCTATGCAATTGCTGGGGAGTGATTTACTTTGAATTACATATTTCTTTTCTCTTTATCTCTTCACTCCTCAATATGAGGAATTTTCTTGTTCTTATCATGCAACTCTTTAATTAAATGTCTTTACATTTTATCCATCAAAATTTTTTTTTAATTTCTAGAGTCTTCTCTTATGCTCTGGTTTTTATCGTTTGCAACATCTTGCTCTTCTGTTATTTTCCTGACAGATTCTTAGGTTCTTATCTTGGTCTTTCCCTTTTATGTTTTAGGTTTTTATGAAGAGAAGGCTTATTCCTTATAGCCTGTTTACATAGAGACATTGACTGTGATCTCGGTATACACATTGATAGCCTCATTTTAGGGAGAGTGGGTGGGGAGCTAGACTTGATTTTGTAAGTCCCAAATGTTTCAATTAGGAGAGGCTTACCCATATTCCAACTCTGAGATTACCTTCCTAATTCTGATCAGGGAAGCCTGTTTATTGGTTTGTTTCCTTAGCTAGAGGCTACATGGACGTTAGTGCTCTGCCATTGGCGTCATATATTATCTGAACCTCATTTACACAGTGTCTCCAAGTCCCAAGCCCCTGATGTTCTGTGGAAGAGGGTACTCCCCTTCACCTCCAGCTTGGATGCATCCCTTTCTCAATACATTCTTGTCTGCAGCTAGATGTGGCTACATTAGATACCACTGCATCAGTTTCACCTTCAGTGTTTTAATAAGCTCTCTTACCTGCTCTTGTTTATTCCTCTAGGTTAAAACCTTTTATAATCCCTTGCAGCCTTTTCAATGAGGTCTGTTCCAGGAAGGAAAGGAGATATACTTAATATGTCTTCTTGAAATAGAATTGCTGGGTCTCTCTTGGTATCATGTGAAATCTCCCAAAGCATTTCCTATGTTCTGCTCTCATGGCGTTTGTTTCTTTCTTCCTCGTGTTTCAATTATTCATATACATATTTTATTTCCTCTCTAGACCATAATCTCTTTGGAGTTTAGATAATCTAGGCATATATAGTACTCTCTTTAATAATATTTGTCAAAGGAATAAATTACTAAATGTAGAGAGGAAAGTCAGAAGGAGGAGTCTGTGACAGAGACTGCTACTTGGCTAGTGTATTGCAATCTAAGTACCATTCATCTTTACCTTTTTTCTCAGAAATATAAGTGACCCCAAATCCTAGCAATATTCCTAACTTTGGAACTACTTTAGGGAAAGAAAAGTAAGTTGTATTGCCCCAAAGGATATCTCAATACTTTATTTTATATGGTTAACCTATAATAGGATCATTCACCACAGTTTTTCCCCTTTGGTTTAAGTACCACGGAGACCAATAAAAAGGTATTTCCTAGAGGAAAGAGAGAAAAGGTAAGTGGCTTGAATGGTTTTCTTGTGGCTTCTGCAGTGATGACCCAGGTGACTAGTAAAAAGCATTTGTATTGATTCTAATTATAAGGAAAACCAACCATGATAAGCAATAGGAACATTGATTTTTAGGTAAAAGCTAAATGTGAAAAACCTTCCTCACCGAGGGACAAAGCTGTGGAATTTGCAAAGATGACCCAAGCTTCTGGGGTTATGCCAGTCACTGATGATGAGACTGATCAGCTCCAGGACTAAACTGTTCTTTTGAAACCCTCCACACCAGAGGTCACTAAGAAGCCAATCTCCTAGGATGGAGAAGAAGGCACAATTAGTATTCCAGTGCATTCAGCTCCTCAGTGACTTGTGCTTGGATGGCTGAAGCTTCAAATTACTATGCTAAATACATCAAGTAATTACATAGGTAATAAATTTAGGAACACAACAGTCTTCCTGCAAAACTACTCCCTCCTCTGCCTCTCACTAAGAAAGAAAAATATAATTTCAACTTTGTCTTCTCTCTTTAAATTGTTCATCATTGCTTTAGGGTACACAAGCAAATGTTTGTTTTATTCCTGATCTCAATTTACACTGTTTTCTGAACTCCAGTTTTATGGCAGTTTGTCAATATTATCTTTCCAAAAGAACCAAGCAAACTGCCAGGATGCATTTTTAATGGCCTCCTGGTGGTAATTAAAATGTCATTTATGAAATAATAACCTGCTTGTTTTACCTGACTTGAAGTAAATGCTCAGTTTTACTTAAACTGCATTGCTCTTTCCATATCGAAGACCTATATTCAAAGTAATCAAAGAATGCTGTATTTCTTGAAGCATAATAAAACCCCAGCAAATTTGACAGGTACCCTTTCCACCATGGCCACGTGCATGGAGCATTTACAATGCAATTTAGATTACACCTGCTGTCTTTGGGTCTCCATTCTTCCCGAACACACCTCCCACTCAGGGAATTAGGGTCAGAAAGTAGATTCAACAAATTGTCTTAATACGACCATCAGGAAAATCATCTCATCCTAATGTTAGTGGAGTGGTAATATAGTATAGAAGTTGTTTGAGAGGAAATATGGCATAGCAGTTATGTGCATAGACTCCAGAGCCAGGCTGGCTGTGTCCAAATCCCAAATCCATCACTTATCCACCATGTACATTCTGGACAAGCTGCTTAGCTTCTCTGTGTTCAGTTACTTTACCTGCAAGATTTTGAGAATACTGCCTCCCTCATAAGGTTTTGTGAGTTAATTTACGTAAAATGCTTACATTAGTTAGTGATTGGCACATGATAAGCACTATGTAAGTGTGAAACATGATGGTGGTGATGATGATGATGATACATAGATTTGCTTGGTGAAAACATTTAAGGCCAGACTGTAACATTACCAGGAAACAGCTCTGTGAGAGGCTAGGAGTTTGGGAAAACAGTAGCAATTCTTTCTGAGGTAAACCACATTGGAATCCTGGAAACAGCTGTTGTAGCCTTATGGTCTGAGCCCTGTCCAGATAGTTAAGAAGCCTGAAAATTCCTACTTGTTCAGTTCCTGACAGTGGGCAAGTCATTTATACCCCTTGAACCTCTATTTCTTTATTTGTAAAAATGAAGATATTGTGTTAGATGAGCTCGGAGGTGCTTTTCAGCTCTAAAATCCTATCCGTTTAATCAGCTGTTTGTAAATCAAATCACATTTGAAGTACACTGCGGAAAATATTGCCACTTTAAAAAGTACAATGTATCCAAAAAAAAGAAGTGCAATGTGTCTACTGGAATGTGCTTTATTATGGGAAATCCTCCCTGTTGATTCTGGCTTGTTAATGTGGCTGCTCAAAACCCAAGTTTATTTCCAGCCAGCACACCTACACTGCTATTCCACAAGTCCCTGAAGCTGGAAGTAAGAGGCTGATAGGAGCTCAGCCAGTCATCTGCAACCAGCTTACCGCCCTCTCTGGGCTAGGCACAAATACACCTGGGTGATGCAAGTTGTCTGAGACTGACTTGGCAGCCTTCACTCTCAGAAGATTGCCTGGATTCTAACTTCCATTTGCACATATGTTATCTCCCTCTACTTCCTACTGAACTGCCATCCACCCATCCCCCCACCACACATTGGCTTGTAATAACTATGCATATTTCACATCACCCAAGGAATTTTGAAGTTATTAATTAAATTAAATTGTCTCCTTGGGAAAACCTATACACATACACACCAATTCATGCTTTGAAGGTAAACATTAAATTTTTCTGTGCCAAAGAAAATAAAGAGGGAGGAAATATGGTAACTGTGATGAAATTTTCCTCCAGATAATTGTCACATAACAAAGATGATACTGAAAGTGTATGGTGGGGAGAAAAGAGGATCACCATTGAACAAGCACCTATCCTGGGAGGCCTCTGACACTAGATGTTGGTCAGCAATGTATTATTTCATCATCAGAGGATATGTATTGTATTCGCTTGTTTACTTTCTTTTTCCTCTGGAAAGTTGCACAAAGATTCCTGTCTAGAGTCACACACAGCCAGTTAATGGCTGGCACTCTGAAATGTGACATTACCAGAGGAGACTTTACTCTGCTTTCTGGAGGTCTTCAAGACATCCCTCTTGTAATCTTTTTAAATCCCATTTTGTTCATCTGTAACCAATGCAGTGAACACCCATTTTATTTATACCTTTACGAACATATGATTATAAATTCTGAATCTTTATAAGAAGATATATTTGTTGGTAAAAACTCCTTGAATTTACCATATTCTGATGATTTAAGGTTGGAGAAAGGTTTTATGTGCTATGACCAAGTATTTGCTCTCTACAGTTGAAATCCAGACAAAATGGGGAGAATGATACATGACATTAGCCAGTGAAATGTAATCAAATGGTGTGAGCTTAATGTACTGGTTGGGTTGTCCTACCTCAGAAACATTCAGCTGGACTCTATAAAGTGATTAGATTTTGTTTGCAAATGCAATCCAGAAAAATGTATCTACTTCAGATGACTTTTTAAAAAACAATAACTGAAACAGATACTATTAACTAGAAATCTACAAATAGGAAAAAATGAACCACATTTTTGAATGAACTGCATTTAGATGAGTAGGTTAAATATAACTAGCAATTTACAAACAACAAATAGTGTAAATGCTCTGTGATTCTTTCGTAGTTTCCCATCACTCCTCATTAGACAGTGATAAAAGCCTTGGTAAAAGCTCTTAGCCAGAGCACTCATTAGAGTAGCTATTGTCAAAAAAAAAAAAAAAAAGGAAAGGAAAGGAATAATAATAAGGCAAGGATATGGAGAAATTGGAACTCTTGTGCATTTCTGGTGAGAATATAAAATGGTGCAACTTCTATGGAAAACAGTATACTAATTCCTTAAAATATAAAAAATAGAAACATCAAACAATCCAGCAATATCACTTCTGGGTATATACCAAAAAAAATTGAAAGTAGGATTTTGAAGAGAGATTTGTAAACCCATGTTCATAGCAGCATTATTTACAATAGCCAAAATGTGGAAGCAACCCAAATGTTCATTGATGAATGAATGGATAAACAAAATGTGGTATGAACATACAATGGGATATTGTTCAGCCTTAAAAAATAAAGGACATTCTGAAAAATACTACAACATGGCTGAACCTTGAAGACCTTATACTTAGTAAAATAGGTGAGTCACAAAAGGACAAATACTGTATGATTCTACTTATAGCGAGTATGTAGAGTGGTCAAACTCGTAGACAGAATGTAGAAGGGTGGTTGTGGGGACTGCAGAAGGAAGGGAATGGAGAGTTTGAGTTTGGGAAGATAGAAAAGGTTCTGGAGACGGGTGGTGGTTGCAGTACAATGGGAGTGTACTTAATGTCACTCAATATTATGCTTAAAAACAATTAATATGGCAAATTCTTTGTTATATATATCATCTGAAAAAGAAAGGTGGAAGTTGGGCAGAAGAGAAGAACATAACACATTGTCTGTGTTAGTTCAGTTTGCCTTATTTCCCAGGCAAGAATTTACCCATGTTAAATCTTTGAGCCTTCTTCATATATAAAATGTTAGTTATAGAGAGAGAATCACAGTTGTTTGAAAGGATCAAATAAATTTTTAGATGCTATGGGTTGTGAGGAAGCTCTTAGCTGGAACTCCTGCTGTAAGTCCAGAGTCTCTACTTTTCGAGTTGTCACAGCTAAGCCTGCCAAAGTTCCTTGTGAGTTCTGAGGCACTAATTGCATAGAGTTCTTCAATTGTCCAAAGACAGCACAAACTAACATTGCCAAATGCTGACTATGTGCATGTGTTGCAACAATGCTCTACTTAACACAATCTCTCAGCTGTAGAGCATGTTACACTACTCCCATTTTGCTAATCAGATAACAGGCTGAGAAAGACAAGCATGGTCATACAATTTGCTGCACTCAGACATCATTTCATGCAGGTAATACAGCCAACATGTGAGTCTAGTTAGTCTTCTTAAAATGGAAGGAAGGAGAGGGTACAGGAGGCAGAAAATGATCATGAATTGAGCTCCTGTGATGTAGCAATCACTGGTTCAGGCTTCCCGGACTCACCATTCTCTGGAGATCATCTTTGTGATCTCCATAAAGGTGATCACCTTCATGAAGTTGGCAGTTGCTTACATCTTATCATGCAAGACTGTAAAGTGACCCCACCCTGTGAGTTCCCTTTCATGTATTTCCATTCCCTTCCCAGAGTATGTCTGATGGTACTCAGGTGGTGTCACATCTGTGCTCTCCAACCAGTGAAGTCAGTTACAGGGTACTTGCTAGATATAATGCTACCGTTGTTCCCCTGGGCACCTCTTGTCATCACTGCCAGTGCCTTTGCTGTTTGTCTCCCAGCTGCCATGGCACTGCCAGCCACCAGCCACCCTTTGCAGATGCTGCTTTCTCAGCTGAACACTGCCATCGGTGGTAAACACCCCTACTCCTTTCACTAGGTGTCACAGTACCCCAGGGACCTATGCTGTGCCCACTTCTACTTTTAACTATATGTCAGGCAGAGACCCCTTATCTCATCTGTCTCAGGTAGACACTGCAGTTCTTGGGTACAGTCACTATTGCACTGGAAACTTCAGATGCCTGAGTGTGATGGTCAATGCCTATTTAGAAGAGAAAATTTTTTCTTCCATTTGGATAACCCTTGCTAAGATGAGTACCAAAGTGAAGTTACTTGTATCTCGAAGACTAACAGGATTCTAGTGAGAGCAACTTTTCAGGATGTAGTCACACCCCTCTGTCTCCCTAAATTTTAGAAATGAATTTAAGGAGCTGACTCACAATAGATTTGAATGGCAGACCAAACTATATACAAAATCATTCCTCCCTATTGACTTTGAGACTATTACCAGATCAAAGTAATACTTCCTTCTGAAGTTTGTTTTCTGGAGGCCCCTTTATCCTATGTGAAAATAGTCTCTGAGTAGCCTCCTTCACCATTTCATCAGACTTTTCCAAACATCTTTAAATCCTCATAGCAGGCACAGATTAGGCCTTGCCTGGGTATCCTACTACATAATTTCAGTGTCATTTAAATCCCACAAAACCTCTGTGAGGTGCATATGTATTATTGTCTTCATCTTATAGATAAGGAAACTGAGTGGCTAAGTAACTTGCCATTAAACAGCTAATCCACTAACATTAAACAGTAAAATACCTAGTTAGTGGCAGAATCAGGATTTGAGCCAAAGTCTGGCTGATATCCAAAGCCCAGGCACTTTATCACCACCCTGCCACACCTCCCAAGCTCAGTGCCAGGCGTATAAAGTGCCAGCCACCTTCTTCAGTCACACAGCTCAGCAGCAGTATTTCTCAAGCTATGGCTGCTACTACCTCTGAGTTACAATTGCACTAGATCGGCATTGCACTTGGTCTTCATCACTCATATGTCCCATGTGCTCTGCACTGTGCTGATGCTATCTATGCAGAGGGCTTTTAACACCTTCATAATTTTATGTGAGAAAATAGTATTTTCCTTTCTGAGTCCTGATTAGAAAACTCCCTAAGTGCAAGGTCCTTTCTTTTTTTCCTTTTTTGAAATGGAGTCTCGCTCTGTTCGCACAGGCTGAAGTGCAGTGGTATAGTCTTGGCTCACTGCAACCTCCGCTGCTCGGGTTCAAGTGATTCTCCTGCCTCAGCCTCCTGAGTAGCTGGGACTACAGGTGCATGCCACCATGCCCATGTGATTTTTGTATTTTTAATAGAGATGGGATTTCACCATATTGACCAGGCTGGTCTCAAACTCCTGACCTCGTGATCTGCCTGCCTCGGCCTCCCAGAGTGCTGGGATTTCAGGTGTGAGCCACCGCACCTGGTCCCAACATCCTTTCTTAAGGTTGACTCCTGCTCTGAGCTGGGACTCTGAAGTTTAACTGTTTATTGTTGTTTGGTTTGATTTGGATTATTCCCATCACACATGGGTTACATAAGCTTCTCATCATAAAACTGTGTTTAGTGACTGACCTCTGCTATTTAGAAGCACTTGTATAAATTATCCTAGAAGGATATTTGAGCTCAATGCAGAGGGGACAGTGAAGAAGATGAAATTGTCTCCATCTGGCTTCCCCTGCACTCTCCATTATAAGGAGTCCATTTGCACAGACAAGAGAGATGAAACTGACCTTTAGGTTATCATCTCATTCTCCCCTGCCAATGCATGATTGTTCTCTTCAGTACTGTCCATAATATTACTGATTCTAATTATAAATCATTCAAGCAACAGGTATTCATTTGCAGTTTCCCCAAAAAGGATTATGTCAGTACTGTCAGCCATTTTGGCTATTCCTTGAAGTATTCAGGTTGGATCTAACCTTGTCCTTCACTCTGTTCTCTTACTGACATTTTCACAGAGATGTGTTTTCAGTTTCTTGATATATTTTGGGGGAAATTTTTGTTTTTATTCACTTCTAAAAATGCACATGCTTATGTTTACTCTGACAAGGCTCAGTTTTTTTATATATGTGTTTTATTATGGAGTTTGTTGGCAAGTCACCTCAAGGTAGATTATTAATCAATCTCTACTCTTTCTCTATACTCATACTTCCTCAGTGTTGACTTGAGTGGTGTCTGACATTAACTTAGAGTTTTCACTTTCAATAAAAGAACCACAGAATTTTAAAGCTGGGAAAAGATGAGTAGCAACTAATTTAGGGGTATCTCTTGCAAACACTTTGACAAGTAAGGAAACTGAGGCTTCTAGATTTTAAGTGGCTTCCCAAAGCCCAATGAGTTAATGGCAGGGCTACATTTGGAAATATAGATCTTTCTAAAGTATTAAATGAAGTGAGGTGGGTGCATTTTCTATTCCTCTACCAAAACCAAACTATGTCACTGGCCCCATTTTTCTAGAGGAGTCTATGTTATAATTAACTTAATGCTAGCTGTTGTAACAAATGGGTCCTGAAATCATAGTGTTAAGAAAATAAATTTTAATACAATAAAAATGTAGTTATTGTGCAAGCCACAGTCAAATGCTGGTACTTCTGGTATCTGTCTTTCAAGTGTTCATTCAGGTATCAAATTCCTTCATATTGCCTCTCAGCACAGGGCTCCTAATCTGGAATTGTCTCCATTGGGCTGTCAGGGAAAAGCATAGAGGATGGTCTAGGAAACTGCTATGACTTAGGCCTGGGAATCGCATACATCACTTCCATACATTTCCACTTCCAAAGTACACTCTTGGTTTTCCTCTACACCTGAGTTCAATTATCCATTCTTTTATATTGCATAGCAGTTTTACAGGTCCCAGTTGTTCAGTGAGGATGGGCATACCCAGATCTAATGTTTTTCAACCACAGATGTTTCCCATTCTCCTTCACTTCTCACTTGGTTGCTTTTAGAATCCTTTTGTGCCTTATACCTGAAGATTGTTTAAAGGCATGGTTACATGTCACATTTTTAAAGCCAAGACATTTTCAAAAATCAGTTTACTCTGCTGAACTGAGCAGAAAACTGCTTTTGCTACCTGATGGGGTTCAGGACACACTACTCAAAAACATGGCACCTTTGCATCCGAGAAAACCAGAAGCAGGAACGTCACTCTCATCATTCCCTTGCTCCTCTTCTGCCAAAGCAAGTCATAAAAGCTAGGAAGGATTTCCTGACCTTCCCCTAAAGTAGTTCATAAGATCCTCATGTGAGAAGTGCTCTCCGTATACCCAGAGGAAAGGAACGTCCTTACTTCTGAAGGCACGGGGACACAGAGAAGAATCTTAACAAAAAGGCCTAAGTTCCTCCTAGTTTATTGCCGTTAGATCATACCCCCTTTGCCCAATCACACCTCTCCACACTATCCTGTTCTTTATTTAACAGCAAAAAAATTGCACAGATTTTCCTTGTTCTTTGGGTCTTCATTTCCTTATGTAAGCTCCTGTGTCATCCAAAACGTAAATTAACCAAATGTGTATGCTTTCTCTCTTAATCTGTTATTTATTATAGGGACTTCAGTGATGAACCAAGCAATGAGAGAGAAAGATATTTCTTTCCCCCGATTATCTAATCATGTAAATATGGGAAGGAAGTTTATTCCTCCATTATTTCAAGTAGTGTGTGATTTTTCTCTTGAAAATGGAATATGTGAAGTTACTGCTCTTAAAGAATTACTCTTGTCTCTACCCTCTCTACTGCTGATTGATGGTGAAAGTTCTAACTATACACGGCTATGCATATCTATACCCTGGTGATATTAAATTACTGGAAAGCATGGTCTTTGAATGGATAAAAGTGAATACTAATGACAGTGATGGCATATGTATATGTATCGAATGGCCCTGATAGCATCAAGAAGCAACTCCCACTTGGAGGGAAGCAAGAGGTAGGTCCTTGCTTCCTTTGGTTAGAGAAGGCCAGACATTGAGGTAGCAGGTGTAGTCAAGATGCTTATACATACCCTCCCTCCCTCTAAGCCTGGGCCTGCAGCTCTTCCTCAGTGTCTCTGAGCAGATATTTCTGCTGGCACTCACCAAGTGTTAGCTAATACTGAGTTTTTTCAACTGATATAATTACATCTCTCTGTATGTTTCCTTGAGAATTTTATTGAAAAGTAGAAGCTGAAATTATGCATCCCTAGTCACCCACCATCATAATTCAAAAAGAGTATAAATGAGAACTAAATTATTTACATGGCATTAAATTCAAAATCCTATTGAAATTGGATCTGTCATCACCTGCATTTGTGATGTCATTATCGTGACTGGGATGGGGAAGGGTGTGGGATGTTTGTTTGTCTACTCAATAGACACAGACAGGCCAGAGAGAACTTTTTTGTTTTTGTTTAAAAATAATTTCAAATCAAAAATGAATAATATGACTAAAATTTGTCCTCATCAAGTGTTAGATAGAAATAGATAAAACTCGCTCTCTTTAGTCTCTCTGATCTGAATGGACTATTTGTAGACATCAGAATTCACTTAAGATTCCAGCGGAGTACTTCGAGAGTCATTTGGTGAACTAGCTCAAGTTTTTTCTGACTAGGCTTGGCTGGCTATGGATGATCATGAGGAAGCTGAATCATTTTCCCATATTGTATCTATGGATTACTTGACAATTTAATGTTCTGAAACCTGCCTGTGCCCCAGTTGGGATGAGGTTATCATGATTCTTCTTATCATGCCTGACCAGTCTGTGTAGATTGCACTATGCCATATTTGCCAGTGGGAAATAATCATCAAATAACCTCTATGGGTTCTACACGGATTGTACATGTGACTGAACATGTAAATCATTACCTTGTTTAGAAGAACTGATTGTCCTAATCAAAGGCTGTAGCATAGAGAGCCAGTCATCATTATCCCCTTGATTTTAGTTTAATTCATTGTTATCCTTCTTTTAAATGGGTACATGATAATATTGCTTTGTACTGTAAGATTCTTTTTAAGTTAGCATGTATGTTTTTATCTATCATGTATTAATTTTAATATTTAAATTTCAAAGGGAAAAATAATTTCCCTGATTTTTGAAGAGCATCTTATTGTAAAATTCACACCTATATATTCACATACACATAAACATATTCACCACATTGTAAAAAATGTTACTTGAAAATGTTTTATTCTAAATTACATTTTATAAATTGTTTGGTTGAGAATATCAATGGCAGTTCCATCAACTCATTCAGTTGCAAGTCTAAGTATATGCCGGGTATACAATGTTGGATGTTAGAGATTAATAGATGAGTAGTTGGTTGCTGTAGTCAGGTATCATAATCAAATTGGAAACAGACAAATGGATAGACTAGTGTAAGGGAAGAATAACCCCCATAGATTCTTTTTTTTTTTTTTAGGCAGTGAGGCAATATGATTTTTTTAACAAAAAATTAACTTCTCGTTTAGTTTTAAGCAAACTCATAAATTTTATCAAGGCAAAGGAACCTGTACACTCTCTATAGTTGTTGTAGTTTACATTCTGCATTTATGTAACAACTTTGACATTTGAGGGCAGTTTGTAACCTTGAGGACAGTAACATAGTTTACAAAATTATGCATTGACACAAGCTTTACACATAATAGGGCCCACTGAAGACAAACTGATAGATGAATGTGGTGAAGCAGAAGCTATATGGAGAGAGATATATAGATACGGTTAAAAACTTCTTGTTTTAGTTAAGTAGGTAAGCGTTATCCCAGTCTTTCCCAATAGCATTTGTTGGTATCACATTCTTAAATGTATAAAAGAGATTTAAGCATTTTGCCTTAAAATGGTTCTAATGGGGCTGTCTGCACTGGTTCCAAGGGCTGGGACACAACTGATGATGCGATGCTGAGCAGAACTGCTCTCTAGAAGGTGAACAGGATTTGTGTTGTAAAAGCAGATACTCTCGGAGCATCTACATGTGCCAGGTGATTGTCAAGTCATTGGAGGTGATCCATGTATAAACCTTAGAAGGAATCCACAATCTGTTGCAGAAATAAATTTGCACAAAAATAAAACCAAAAAGGGACAGAGAGGAAACTGAAAATGCTGATTGAGAGTTGAGCTAGTAACTCCTCGTCCTGGGTTGCAAAAGTGGCCTCTGCTGATGGAAATATTAAAGAAGGACCTAACTGGAAGAAAAAGAACAGAACAGATGGAGTGGCCACAGTTTTGCTTTGTTTTGTTTTAGTAATAGTGCTTTTTGATAATTTTTAAATAAAATACATGAACATGGCCTGGGTTTATAATAAAAAGCAGCACACTTTCCACTTCTATTGACACTTCCTAGAGATAACCATGTTAACCTGTTAATTCTGGATATATAATCTGCTTCTATCACTATTTCTTAATTTACCAATTTGGATCATACCCATTGACTTTCTGCTCTCTTGGATGAGATTTAAGTCTCCAGCTTCATCTTTGCCAATCTAGATCCTCCAGTGTAGTTTGTCAGTATTTTAAGTTCCTTGAATAAAGGAAAGAAGTAAAGTTTTCATGATTTTATTTCTTTTCCATTCACTATGACAATATTTTTCAATTCCCCATTGTTACAGATGGAATTGTGTCTTTCAAAAATTCACACGTTGAAGCCCTATTCCCCACTGTGACTGTATTGGGAGATAGGGCCTTTAAAAAGGTAATTGAGGTAAATAAGGTCATAAGGGTGAGAATGTCATCCAGTAGGACTGGTGTCCTTATAAGAAGAGGAAGAGACACCAGGAAGGTACATGTGCAAAAGAAAGGCCAAGTAAGGACACAGTAAGAAGAAGGCCTTGTGCAAGCCAAGGAGAGCAACCTCAGGAGAAACCAAGTCTGCAGACACCTTGACCTTGGACTTCCAGCTTCTAGAACTGTGGGAAATACATTTCTGTTATTTAAGCAACCCTGTCTGTGGTTTTTTGTTACCCCATAGGTTCTTAGTTAGAATGGGTCCCTATAAGAAAAGATAAATTAACAAGAGAAAAGTGAAAGTTTATTAACATGAATATTTTATATACACGTTATACATGGGAGACAACCCCGGAAGACAACTTTAGACCCTTATTGACCTGTCTTCAGTGGTTAACTTTTGTTCTGCCTGATTGAAGGGGAGGTGTAATACCTTTTGTTTTTATAAATCTACATCATGCTTTTAGGCAAACAGAGGGAAAGCAAAGAGCTTTCCTGCCTCTGCTGCTTCTTATTTGTATTCAGCTCAACAATCCTTCATATTTTGGGGAGGCATATCCTGGTCTCCCACATTAGTCATCCATCCATTCATTGTATTCATTCACCTATCAGATCAGTATTGAGCACCTTCCCTGTGTCAGTCACTGTGTTAGTGAATGGAATATAGCTGTGAATAAGATTAGTGCTCCCAGGTTGCGTTCCTCAAACTTGGTCCACATAAAGTCTACTCGTTTTAATTTTTCCTCAGTTTTGTTTTTTTTTTCGTTGCTTTTTTTTTTTTTTCTTTTTCTTCAAGTGGCAAGGAGCTTATAGTGTAGCAGGAAGATTGGATGTTCTTATGGCTGCACCTGAGGAAGCTTCACAAAGGAGGGAGCCACACAGATGAGACTTGTGGGAGTAGAAGGCTGACAGGAGAACCCTTGGGGAGGGTGTTCCAGGCAGTGGGACTCATAATGGAGACAAAAAAATGATTGGGAAAAGCTTCCAGAAAACCAAACATTTAAATATTCAACAAACCAGTTGAGTGTATTCTGGGGAAAGAAGGTTCTTTGAAGGCCTGGGAGCATTTTCTTTGTTCAGGCATCAGGTCAACCCTGAGTGATTAAGCCCTAGTGAAAGTCATGAACAGTGGTTAATGAGCTCATTAGCAATTCAAATAGAGGAATACAAGGTGTTAACACCCTCACATCCACAGCTCTACAGTGCATCCAATTTCGAATCTCCAAAGAAGTCCACTTTCTTCCTTTCTCTTTCCCTTCTCTTTTGTATCTTCTCCTATTTCTCTATGTATACATCCTCCATACTTCCAGTTAGCTTTAGAGAAGGATAAAAATAAAAAATAATCCTCCATCTTTTATTCTCACTCCTCAATTCTTCTTCTTTTGTCTCTTTTTCATTTATCCTTTTCTTTTTTTAATTTTCTGTTTTTTCAATTTATTCTCTTTTCCATGTTTTGTCTTTTTATGCATTCATTTTCCCTGTCCAAACAACTAATATGTTTAACATACTGATGGATCTACATTGGTTTCCATTTGTTCTATGTAATACACATATACAGTGTACTTTGTCCTTTATTACATGTAATATTTTCATCTTCATAGCTCTCTCGCTCAAAATAAATAAATAAAAAGCTTTTCTTCCATAGGGTTCTTACAGTCTCAGCTTCCTCTTCCTTGGTGTTAATGAATTTTGAGGTTTTTTTTATTCTTGACTTAAACACAATCAGAATAAAAGATTAGTAACCTATATAAACATGTTTTATGATTATCCAAAACATATACTTACATCCTGCCAATTTTCCCTACCTAAAATGAAAACCAATAAAATACACAAATATAGAGAATACAGTTGAAAACCTTTTTGTTTTTTGAAACAGTGTCTTGCTCTGTCGCCAGGATGGAGTGCAGTGGTGCCATCTCAGCTCACTGCAACCTCTGCCTCCTGGGTTCAAATCATTCTTCTGCCTCAGCTTCCCCAGTAGCTGGGACTACAGGCGTGTACCACCACACACAGCTAATTTTTGTATTTTTGGTAGAGACAGGGTTTCACCATGTTGGTCAGGATAGTCTGGTTCTCTTGACCTCGTAATCCACCCACCTCAGCCTCCCAAAATGCTGGGATTACAGGCGTGAGCCACCGCACCTGGCTGAAGATCTCTTTTTTTTTTTTTTTGGCCTTTATGGACAGTGATTAACAGGTTTTCATCATGTTAATGAACCCCAAAACAAGAATAAAAATCTTTTCTCTGAATAATTTCAATTTAAATTTTTTGTTATGAATTCTGATTTTTAATTAAATTCTTCTAATTGAGGAAATATTACACATTCATTATAATTTCTAAAATGCAATGCAAAAAGTCAAAATGCTCATAAAACCAACAGTTCTTTTCCCTTCTCAATTTTTTAATTCAACCTTTATGATATTGCTTATTTCAAATACAAAACAGTAACATGTTGCCAACTCAGTCTTTTATTCAAGGACCCCATGCCTTATATGTTGGTTTTTTAAATTTTTGAACAGAGATATTAATGTTCATAGTTGCAGCTTTCTCATGTTTTAGAATTGCTTTTATCAGCTCATTTTATTTTGGAATTTTATTTTTATTTATTTATTTTTTGAGACGAGTTACCCAGGCTGGAGTGCAGTGGCGCTATCTCAGCTCACTGCAACCTCCGCCTCCTAGGTTCAAGCAGTTCTCCTGCCTCAACCTCCCCAAGTAGCTGGGACCACAGGCACATGCCACCACACCCGGCTAATTTTTAGTAAAGATGGGGTTTCACCATATTGGCCAGGCTGGTCTCGAACTCCTGACCTTGTGATCTGCCCACCTCAGCCTCCCAAAGTGCTGGGATTACAGGTGTGAACCACCATGCCCAGCTTGGAATTTTATTTTCCATAAAATTAGTAGTAGCACTTATTTCAGTTTTGCCACACCCTAAGGGGAGTGGAAGACAGTAGGGCCAGAGACAATCAGACTTTTTCTGAGGTCCTCCCAGTCTTCACTTCAAAGTACTCACCATGCCAAGGTGCCATGCTTTGGTGTATTATGTTCTGAGCCCTGAAAAAAGTATCAAAAATAATAGATTCAAACATAAAATCTCTTTTAAAATCTCCTTAAAGGAAGTGGCTGATTGTGCATGTCACAATAATACCACAAATGAGTAACTCGGAATGGTAGAGACCAGTGTGTCCCCAAAGCCAGCTGAGTAGTCTAGATTCTTGAAAAAATTCTAAACTGTGACGAAACAAGGGGAACAAAAGCACTATAGAGAGGTTTATTGCTGTTTTGTTGTTTTTCAGAAAGAAAAACCTTCCTTCTGAATTTACAGAAGTGTCTTCATTCTACTGTTGTGGTGGCTTTCATGGAAACTTTTTATTTTAGAATAGACTTATATTTTATGTAGAATATATTATATTTATGTACAGAAATAGTACAGAGAGTTTATGTTTAACTTGAATCCAGTTTTCTCTGTTACGATCTTACATTGGTGTGGTATGATTGTCATAACTAATAAACTTATGTTTATGTACTATGATTAACCAAAGTCCATATGTTTCTTTTGTTTTTACCTAATGTTCTTTTCTGTTTCAAATTTTCATCCAGAATAACATATTACATATAATTATTATTTCCCTTAGATTGTGAATATTTCTCAGATTTTTCTTATTTTTGGTGACTGAAAGTTTTGAGGAGTATTGGTCAAATATTTTGTAGAATGACTCTCAATTTGAGTTTGTCTGATGTTTTTCTCATGGTCAGTCTGGGTTATGGATTTGGGGGAAAAAGATCATAGAAGTAAAGTGTCATTCTGATCATATTTTATTAAAGAGATGGGTGATCAACATGACTTATCCCTATCGATATTAAGCTTCATCTTGTAACTGAGTGGTGCTTGTCAGGTTTCTCCATTGTAAGATGATTTCTCCCAACTCCACCCCTTTCATTTTTGTAGTCTTTGGAAAAAAGTTACTATGTGCAGTCCACACTTAAGTAGTGGGGATTTATGCTTCACCTTTTTGATATCTACATACATTATATAGCAGCATCAATATATATTACATGGAATTCTATATGGGATTTTTCTATTCTACCTCATTTATTTATTCATTTATTACTTTATTCATTTATTACTTCAGTATGGACTCATGGATATTATTAGGTTGGTGCAAAAAGTAATCATGGTTTTAGCCATTACTTTCAAGCCTAATATTTTATACTTTGGATTATAATCCAATACTTAATTATTTTTTGATTGCTCAAATTTTCCTAGTTAGTAGCTCCCTTTAAATGGAATGATAGTGATAGTTGATAATTATTTTGTGAGATTTTCAAAAATGTATTTGTTCATTTAATATCTTCACAGGGCCAAGAAATCTGGCAACCCTGTGTTGTTCAGTTGGAAGAGTGGGACCCAATGGGCATTCAATTCTCACTCAGTGAAATTAAAAACATTAAAAACTACAGGTGTAGTCAGCAAATGTTTATAGAATGAAGATGAGATGGTTTCTGGCGAAGTAGTTAGGGAGATGACACGGTAGAGAAAGTGGAATTTAATTATGGTCTTGAATATTTTTTAAAGATAATAATACATTTATGAAAGCTGATTTTTTGAATGATAACTGTTCACTGCATACAAAACAGTTTTTCACCCTCATCACCTTGCCAATGCCTACCATTTGAAATTGAATTTCAAACCTTCCTATAAAAGGTTATGCCTACCATTTGAAATTGAATTTCAAACCTGCCTCATAACAGTACATTGTAAATGGCATTTATCACTTTCCACTTCTGGTGAGGACTACAATTCTGTTTTAGAAGAATTCAGGTTGGACCAGAATGCTTTCTACTTTAGAACACTACAGTGGTTGCCAATTGCTTGATGATGTACTCTAGTACTTACCCAGCATCAAGATCCCACTACATATTAAACAAGTCAAGCATTACATCAAGCAGCTCTTAATCAGTTACAGTTCCATCTTTATTAGTGGCAGTTTTACCTGTCTAAAAAATAAAAGTCTGGCAGTTAATTTGACACAATGAACACATGTGTTTAATCTCTGCTTATTCCTGAAATATCACTAAAATGACAGTATACATGGTAAAATATATAAAACCATGCAGAAAAAGATGTGGGCAAAGAATCGGAAGACTGGAGAGGCCAACACATTTTTCAGAATCGGGAAAGGAGATGGAGGAATACAGTTGACTGATGGAGCAACAGAAATAGTAATGAAATGTGAAAGCCTGTGGTAAGAAATGCCAGTGAGCAATGTCAGCCCCCTCCACCCTGTCACCTTTTCACAGACTCCTGGGAAGTCCTGGGAACTAGAGGCACTGGGGCTTGCTGACAGTGGGGTAAAACCTAGAGCTCAAAAAGGGATCATGGGTGAAAGTCTGAAAATAGATCAGTTGGCACCAACTCTCCATGTCCACCATATATATCCAACCAGCCACCCTTTTTCTTAATCTAGCCAAAATTAGATGATGATTACTTGGAGAAATCTCAAAGGTCACGTGTATACATAGCCATAGGCATATCCAGGGTTATGGCTTCATGCGAGGCTGAAAACAGGATTAAGGAAAAGTCTATCGTCAGCCCAGATCTCAGTATGCCTACAGCAAGGCTGAAAGCCTTCATGGAGAAAACTGGAGACTTCTGAGGAGAAGGCAAATAGCTCCAGGTACTTGACAATGGGGACCCTTCCATTAAAAAGCCAGCTCACCATTCAATGTGCAGTGAAACCCATCAGTGGATGAGCCCCACCCACTCACACAGATCATACTATCAACTTTTTTTCTAATCCAGTTTTAAATTTAAAAGCATAAAAAGGATTACCAAATATTGGATAAAGTCTGAAACCCAAAAAACAAAACCAAAAGGCAATTCCAAAGGAAAGAAAAATTTGTGAGTAAAGGGCTTTAAAGAAACTGTTACTCTGGCCCATTTATCGAGTGACCTGAAAGGCTGCCGTTTTTTAGTGGGGTCCAGAAGAGGAGATGCTCTGCAATGGGTCCAGGCTGCTGTGCAAGCTGTTCTGCCACTTGGGCCGTATGATCCAGCAGATCCAATGGTGCTTGAGGTGTCAGTGGCAACTTGAGAAGCCGTTTGGAGCCTTTGGCGGGCCCCTATAGGTGAATCACAGTGAAGCCCTCTAGGATTTTGGAGCAAGGCCCTGCCGTCTTCTTTTCAGATATCTACTCTCCTTTTGAGAGACAGCTCTTGGACTGTTACTGGGCTTTGGTGGAAACTCCACGTTTGACTGTGGGTCATCAAGTCATCTCCCAATGGGCCCATGAACAAAGTGGCCATGGTGGCTGGAATGGAGGTTACACATGGGCTCAGCAACATGGGCTTCCACTCACCAAGGCTGATCTGGCTATGGCCATTGCTGAGTACCCAGTTTGCCAGCAGCAGAGACCAACACTGAACCTTCAGTATGGCACCATTCCTGAGCGTGATCAGCCAGCTACCTGGTGGTAGGTTGATTATACTGGACTTCTTCCATCATAGGGCAGAGGTTTGTCCTCACTGGCATAGACACCTAATCTTGAAATGTGTTTGCCTATCATGTAACCAATACTTCTGCCAAAACTATCATATGTGGACTCATGGAATGCCTTCTCTACTGTCACGGTATTCCACAGAGCATTGCCTCTGACCAAGGCACGCACTTTATACCTAAAGCAGTGTGGCAGTAAACCTATGCTTATAGAATTCAGTGGTCTTACTGTGTTCCCCATCATCCTGAAGCATCTGAATTAATTGAATGGTGGAATGGCCTTTCGAAGTCGCAATTACAACTCCAACTAGGTGACAATACTTTGCAGGGCTGAGGCAAAATTCTCCAGAAGGCCAGGTATGCTCTGAATCAGCATCCAATATATGGTGCTGTTGCTCCCATTGCCAAGATTCATGGGGCCAGGAATCAAGAGGTAGAAGTGGCACCACTCACCATCACCCCTAGTGATCCACTAGCAAAATTGTTGCTTCCTATTCCTCCGACATTACGTTCTGCTGGCCTAGAGGTCTTAGTTCCAGAAGGAGGAATGCTGCCACCAGGAGACACAAAAATAATTCCATTAAACTGGAAGTTAAGATTTCCACCTGGACACATTCAGCTCCTCCTACCTTTAAGTCAACAGGCTAAGAAGGGAGTTATAGTGAGTGATTAACACAGACTATCGAGATGAAATCAGTCCTCAACTCCATAATGGAGGTAAGGAAGAGTGTGCAGGGAATACAGGAGATCCACTGGGGCATCTCTTGATATTACCATGCCCTGTGATTAAGGTCAATGGGAAGCTACAACAGCTCAGTCCAGGTAGGAGTACAAATGGTCCAGACCCCTCAGGAATGAAGGTTTGGGTTGCTCCACAAGGAATATAAATCACAACCTGCTGGGGTGCTTTTTGAAGGCAAAGGGAATACAGAATGGGTAGTAGAAGAAGGTAGTTATCTATACCAGATACGACCACATGACCAGCTGCAGAAACGACTATAACTATCATGAGTGTTTCCTCCTTCTTTTGTTAAAAGCATGTTTGTGCATGTCTACACTTGTACTAAGAAAATATCTCCATCTTATTTTCTTTTCCTTTATCATGTGACTTAAGATTTATTGACTTCATATCAGTATTTAAGTATTGTTAACTTTATGTAATAGTATTTGGGTTGAGGATTGGTGAATTTCCGGTTGTACAAAGGATAGTTGTATTATATTACGTGTAGTTATGACCTTATTGTCTTTATTTGAAGATTATGTATGATCTAAGGAGACGTGTATGGGTTCATGTTGATGAGAAGTGGACTTGTGATGGTTAATACAGAGTGTCAACTTGATTGGATTGAAAGATGCAAAGTATTGATCCTGGGTGTGTCTATGAGTGTGTTGCCAAAGGAGATTAACATTTGAGTCAGTGGTCTGGGGAAGGCAGACCTATCCTTAATCTGGTGGGCACATCAGCTGCCAGCAAATATGGCAGAAAACCGTGAAAAGGCAAGACTGGCCTAGCCTACCAGCCTACCTCTTTTTCCTGTGCTGGATACTTCCTGCCCTCAAATATCAGACTGCAAGTTCTTCAGTTTTGAAACTCAGACTGGCTCTCCTTGCTCCTATGACTTGCAGACAGCCTATTGTGGGACCTTGTGATCATGTAAGTTAATAGTTAAACTCTCATGTATATTTCTCATATATATTCTCAATAGTCTGTATTAATCACACACTATAACTCCCTTCTTAGCCTGCTGACTTAAAGGTAGGAGGAGCTGAATGTGTCCAGGTGGAAATACACACACACACACACACACACACACACACACACACACATGTATTGCACAAAAAATACAAAAATTAGTTGAGTGAGGTGGTTTGCACCTGTCATTACCACTACAAAGAAAAAGAATATCATAAAAAAGTAATAGCTTTAGAATAAGAAAGATCCTGGGAATTAGACAGTTTAAACTAAATCATGAGATTTTTTTATCTTGAGATGGAGTTTCACTCTTGTTGCCCAGGCTGGAGTGAAATGGCACGATCTCAGCTCACCACAGTCTCTGCCTCCCGAGTTGAAGTGATGCTCCTGCCTCAGCTTCCTGAGCAGCTGAGATTACAGGCAGGAGCCACCATGCCTGGTTAATTTTGTATTTTTAGTAGAGACGGAGTATTTCCATGTTGCCAAAGCTGGTCTCGAACTTCCGATCTCAGGTAATCCTCCCGCCTCAGCCTCCCAAAGTACTGGGATTACAGGTGTGAGCCACCACGCCCAGCGATCATTAGATTTTTTTAAAAAAATATTTAATTAAAAAAAAATCCTGAGAATGGTTGTGAGATAAAATTAGGACCATTTCCCTAAAAGTAGAAAATGAGTGCATAATCCAGGAAGCTAAATCTGACATAGCCATCCCAGAAAGAGACAAGAGAGAAATGGGAAAGAAATAAATAGCCAAAGAAGAAATTCAGAACCAAAGTTCAGAGACATCAAGATTCACTGACACTCAAAAAGTATGAAACACATAGACACATGCATACACACACACACACCCAAGGTGCTTCATTATGAAATTTCAAGACATCAAACACAGTAAAAAAGTCAAAGTTTCTAAAAAACCCAACATTGGCCATATATAAAGAATCAGAACTGGAAAGTGACATCAATGCTTCTGAACAACAGTACTAGAAATGAAGAGACAACGGAGTATGGTGTTTTAAATTCTGAAAAAATCAATTTTTTACTCAGACTCATTACACCAAACAGAATTATTGGTGTATTATAAGGGAAGAATAAAAAATTTTTCAGATATACAAAAACTCAAACATTTGCCTTCCAAACACCATTTCTTAGGTGGAAGTGGATCTAAAGGAAAATGGATCTACCAAAACAAAAGTTTAAACCAAAAAAAGAGGAGCCAGGAGTTCAAGGAAGCAGGGCTTTAATACAGAGCATTACAGGAATGAGTCAAGAAATGCCTTGTTGATGGTAGAATTGTGAGGTTTCAGCCGTGTAGCAGGTGAAGAGACCAAACTCTCCAAATCACAAGGGGAAAATAGGGGACTCTAGAAAGGCAATCTCCAGAGGAAAAAGGGAACTGCTAAATTACATAATGAGTTTGAGTATGTGGGAAATAAATAAAGGATATTGATAAAGAGTTTGGGAAGAATTAAAAATACATTATGGAGAATAAAATAAAAGTGAAACCAAAAGTTGAGTAAAGAAAAAATATCATATAATTAAATTACTTTCCTGAGCAGTGAACAATATTTATGTGCTCATCATATATAAACACAGACTACTAATATAATAAACAATCTGAAAGACTACAGAAGAATTATCTAAGAGATGAAGAATCTTCTGCCGCACTATAATGTCAATAAGCAGTACCTGAAATGGATAAATCAAGAGTAATATGAGAAATTGAAATAAATATGAAAGTAAATAGCCAAAAGAAAAACAAAATCAGAGTAGATAGTGGTTGCATCCAGGAATAGGAATTTGGGGGGTAGATAAGGGAATTCTGTTACCTTTATATACCTTGTAGGATAATTTGTCTAAAATAATGTGCATATACTACTTTCAAAGAAAATTAAAAGAAATTTTAAAATCATATATTGGGATATACTAGTGCCACAATATACCTGAAATATCTGTTACTGTATAACAACCCACTTCAAAACCCAGTGGCTTAAAAGAGCATTGATTCTTGATTTTTTATGATTCTGTGGTTTGGCTGGACTAGCTAGACCATTGTTCTCTTCAATGCTATATTGGCTGAAGGCATACATGTGATCACATTCAGCAGGAGAGACTGGCTTGAAAGCCAGTTTCTCCCCAGGTAGTTTCTCTCTGTAGTTTCTTTCTTTCACCTGTGCTCTCCACATAGACTCTCCAGCAAGATACTTTAGGCTTCTTTGTATATGATGGCTGGGTTCTAAAAGAAGGTTTCTTTGTTTACTTTTATTTTTTAAGTTCCAGGGTACATGTTCAGGATGTGCAGGTTTGTAAATGTGTGCCATGGTGGTTTGCTGCACCTATCAACCCATCACCTAGGTATTAAGCCTGGCATGCATTAGCTCTATTTCCTAATCGTCTCCCCTAGCCCCATCACCCTCCCCCAACAGGCCCCAGTGTGTGTTGCGCCCCTCCCTGTGTCCATGTGTTCCTAAGAGGAATTTCTAAGGAAGAGGTTTCACAGTGTGCAAGCCCTTATCAAGCCTCTGCTTATAGTTTGCTTGCCAATGTCTTATTGGGCAAAGAGAATGACTTGGTCAAACCAGAGTTAGGGAGGGAAAGTTCTGAACAAGGATATATGAATACTGGGAGGCATGGTTCACTGGAGGCCTCCAATTTAACAGCATAGCACATTTATGAACTTTCGCCTCAGTCCAATATGCTTTACATACTTGACCAGGGATGAAAGTTAGAATTACTTGATGGGACTGTTAAATTTTCATTTGAATATTTATTTGAATATTCTTTGGGGTTGATATGACTGAAAGGATATCACACACCCTGATTCCCCCCATAATCAATTAAATAGCATTAAAACAGTCATAATCTCTGAGGAGCTCAGGAAAGGAAACATGATCCTCACTAAAAGTCTTGGCTGAACCACAAAATGACCACAAGCAGCAAAATAAAGATTATTTATTTTCCCCATTGATGATTTGTTATTGCCTCTTATTTAGTTTTAGAATTTTTTTTTTAATTTGCTGTATTAGAAACTATTTGTTATGATGCATTCATGTTTTAAATTTGCAATCTATATATACTACCAAAATTTTTGAAGAATAGTAGACTAATAGTGATGATAACTGATGTGTATTGAACATTTACTGCATGCCAGGACTTTGCCATATATGAACTTGAATGTTAGAAATATCTGGAAAAAGGCCATGTCTACAAAATAAAAATTTTAAGTGACTATGAAAAATATTCTATTTTTAGAAAAACTTCCCGGTCTTGCTTTTGCAATCAGATGATTGAGGTTAGAAGCTAACTCACTAGACAAAGCAGAAATTGTAAATTTACTATCAAGAATTCTCATCCTTGCTTTCTCATACTTACTTTTCTTCCACTTTTTATTATTTGTTTTCTTACTTTTCTGTTTCTTTCCCTTTATTATTATTATGATTTCCATGATCAAACATAACATTTTAAGATAATTTTCCATAAAACCTCTTGAATGTCAGTTATATATTGAGTTGTCCTTGTCACCTGAAATTATAACTATCCATCCAACATGACTATTAAAAATGACTGAAAACAGTTTGCAGATATAAAATGTTCTATAAACACTTTTCCCCAGTAGCCTACAACCCATTTAAATGGTATTTGATCTGGCATAAATTGCTATTTCAAGTATCTTTGAGCTGTCATAAATTTTGATGCTGTCCTTGCTTTCTGCGTTTCAAATTCCCCAAATGTTCTTTATTGAAATCCAATATGCATTCCAAAGCATATTACACTGAATTCAAGTTAACTGAGAACAGGAGCCAGAAAGGTCCATTCCCTAGTCATTCTCGTATTAATGGTAAGAATGAGATCCTGGAGATCACATTGATTAGATTATTCTCTCTTTCTCAATTGTGATGCTATTCTACAGGAAACTTAAGAGGCTTCTTTATCTATAATTTGCATGTTGGGGAATGAAGGTGATGGTAATTCCAATATACACCAGGGAAACAAGTTTATTTAAACTAAATCAACATGACAGAGAGCATTTCACTTCAAGGAGATAACACTGATTGTAAAGCCAGCCTACAAATGAGTACATGATAAAAACTTGAGCAATTTTATTTGCTCAGGATAAAATATGTGCAATCTTAAGTAACCTAGTTTTGCTCCAGGCTCAGAATACTCACTTAAAAAGAAGAGTTCAATATTGAATTGTTACAGCTAGACTTGTAATGTCAAGAACTAAGAACCATCACAGACATTGAATTTGTTAGTGTATTTAGGGCACAGAACAATGGAGAAAGAAACTCAAAGGTGGATGAAATCAAAACAGAGAAGCACAGAAGTAGATAAATAATCTGGAACAAAGCACTTGATTGCATTTTATATGCTGCTAATGCTTCAGTTGGAGCAGTTTTTACAGATTATGGGTATTTCTGATAATCACTGAGCAAATTTTCTTGCCCACTATTTCTCAAAGTAAATTTTGTGCAACCGTAGCCCTGTAAGATACTCTGTGAGGAAAAAAAGGGTTTTAATCATGTTCCTATCACAGAATTGCAGGCTTTAGTCCCACTCCCTGTAACTCCATGAACAGTAGATATTAGCAAGTCTGAGAACTTGCATTAAAGGCTTTTTTTTAAATTTTGTTCATCCTGTTTTCCCATTTTATTTAGCCATGAAGTTTATTTTCTTTCTTCTTTTCCCTCCTTCCTTCATTCCATTTATTCTCCAGAATTGATATTCCCCAGACTACTTTAGAAACCCTTGTCTATATACATGATTTTCAATATAAAATTAGTAGTTATTAATGTTTCAATCATATTTACAAGATCTACTTAGAGGTAGCAAATCCAGATTTTAGTGAATTGGACAAGAATTAATTAGAAAAAAATAAATAGTACAAACACATTGAAGACTTATTTGGCAGTACCTCTTCAAGCTGACCATATGTCTTCCCTGTGAGCCAGCTGTTCCACTCTACCCTGTTGGAATATGCATATATCTGTTCACCAAAGGACATGTATAAGAGTGGGTATAGCAACTCTGTCTTAGTAGTAATAAAGTGAAAATAAGCTAAATATCCATTGACAAAAGCATTTAAAAACAAATATCTAAGCAATGGAATAGTATATAGCAGTGAGAACAATGAAAACATTACAATCCACAAAAACATAGAATCATATCAAAAACAAATTGCTGAACAAAAACTTTCAGGTAAAAAGATTATATACTGTATAATACCATTTATTGAAGTTTAAGATTTTAAATGCCAAAAGTGATCAGTGGTGGCAGGAATTAAATTAGTGGTTACCTTGGGTAGCTCATAGTGACTAGATCAGGAGGACTTCTGGGTGTGTGTGTGTGTGTATTGGCATGCACATATGTGGCAGGGGTCACCTACTGTGGTCACAGTGCATGGTCAGGGAAGACTTCTCTAATGAGACATCTGAACAGAATCCTGAAGAAGGTGGAGGAGTGAGCAAGCAGGTGTCTGGGGGGAAATGGATTTAGACAGGGCAAACAGCAAGTGAAAGGGCCTGAGGGAAGAGCGTATGCTGAGCAGTCAAGGAATAGCAAGGAAATCGGTATCTGGAGCAGGAAGCAAAAGAGACATTCAGAACCCAGCAAAGATGTGGGTTCTGGAACACTGTGGAGGGGTTTGAGCACAAATGAGACTGATCTGACTTACATTTTATTTTTTTTCAGCCTTATCAAGGCATAATTTACAAATGCAAATTGTATGCATTTATGATGTACACCATTTTTCTTGCTTCTGTGTGGAGGGCAGACTAGGGAGTGGGGATGAGAGTGGAAGCAGGCAGACTGGCGAGGAAGCAGCCATTTGGTAACTTGCTCAGGAGTTGGTTGTGGAACCACTGAGAAGTGGTCATAGGTTATATTTTAAAGATACAATGACAGAATTACTAATAAACCAGATGTGAGGTGTAAGCAAAAGAATAAATCAAAGATGACTTCAGGACATGGGGCTTGAACAACTCATGGAATAAAGTTACTATTTAGGGAGGGGAACACTGTAGGATGGGTAGATTGGGAGGCAGAATGCAAAATCAAATGTTCCGGGTTGAGTATGCAAAGCTTGGGATGACTGTGAGACGTCTGTGTTCAGATGTGGGTCTGCATCTGGGTATATGAATCTGGAGTTCAGTGCAGAGTTTGGAGCTAGGGACATAAATTTGAAAGTTGTTGGAGTCTAAATGGTATTTAAATCCATAAGACTGAATGACTTCATATAGGAAATGAGTATAGATAGAGAAGTGAAGTAGTCTAAAGACTAATCCTCAGACTTGAACATTTAGAGCTTAAACATTTCGAGTTTGGGGAAAAGAGAAGAAGCCAGGAAAAGAAACCAAAAAGGATTAACAAGTAAAGTAGGAAGACAACAAGGAGTGTGTGAATTCGTAGAAATTAACTGAAGAAAGTGTTTTAAGAAACTTACCAGCTGTTTCAAATGCTGCTCACAGTTCAACTAAGAGGAAGACCGAGAAAAGACCCCTGGATTTGCAGTGTGGATGTGTTGGTAAATAGGACAAGAGAAACTTGTTGTAATGGTGTGGACAAATGCCTGATTGGAGTGAGTTTCAAAAATGATCTAAAGAAAAGAATTAGAGAAAGGTGAGTGTGGACTGCCCTTAAGGGGTTTTACAGTAGGAGAAGCAGAGAATTGGGTGTTTCCTGGGAGATGGCGGGAGGAGTGGGGGTGAAAATAGGTTTTTGTTGTGTTTTGTTTTGTTTTAATGATTGTATGTATTCTAGCATGTGTATATATGGTTGAAATGATCCAGTAAAGAGAGGAAAACTGGTGATGCAGACATAGCAGCCACTGCAGGAGTGATGTTATTGAGTAGGGGAGAGAGATAAGGAAGCTGGAGGTCAGGAACATCAACAAAATGTTTATTCTTGTACATATAGGTGCAAGTTAATTAAAGGATTGGTTTTTCTCTGATTTATTTTCCTCTACATCTCTATCTCTTACTGGATAGTTGAATATAAGCTACCAATTAAGCCAGAAATTTCTTTCTGTAAGAAAGAGAAAAAAAGCCACTGATATGTCATGCATTGTGTGTGTGTGTGTGTGTGTGTGTGTGTGTGTGTGTAGGCTCTCTTTTGTTATTGAGGCTTTCAAGGTATTTGGAAGATCTCTTTTTGTGTCAGATTCAGTTATTCCTGGAATAGAGCAATTCCATTTGAATTCTGATTTTTCAAGAGGCTGGTTTATAGTTCCTCTCTTCTGAAATGGTAAATAAAAGGAGAAATAGAAGAAAAGTATAGCAATTAAAAACTTGAATATCAAGGTTTCCTATCAACTACGAATTTACTTTTTCAAAAGAGTCAGTTATTTAGTATATTAGAATAATGGGGACAATGGTAAAATCTCTTTATTTTTGTAAACTATGTGTTTTCTCATATTTTATATCCATTTTATTTTAATACTATTGTAAACTGCATGTATGGTAGTAAGTCAAAACTTTAAAACCTCATATTGTAAGAAGGAGACATGAGCTCAGAGTTGATTACTTTCCATATCTAAAATAGGAAATCTATGACAGAAGCATAATAAGATCTCAGCCTGTGGTTTAGATATTAGGCTATATTTTTTCAGTTCTCAAGCTGATTACATGAATTGTTTGGGCTTTGATGCTATAAATAATAGTTCTCTTTCAATTAGAAAAACTGCTATTTTAAAATCAGCTGTGGCACTGAAAATATAGGAAAAGAAGATAAGAATTTAAAAGAGTATGTTTTCTGATGGAACTTGTCAATAAAGTGTTAGGACAATGAAAGTGTTCATGGTATTATATATCACATAGATTCTACTACATGTATCTTGCTAATGTAAGCATCTCCTTTCTCCTGACCTCTGAGTATGTACCTAGAGGACAAATCCATTTGAACCTTTGTTCTCTTCCTCCTTTTTTTTTTTTCCCTGTGTCTGTTGATAGTAGCACTGTCTTTCATCATCCTGGAAAGAAACTTTTTTTAGCACTCTCTCACCAGTGAAATTCAGTCCTTTATTAGGGTCAGATCAGTCTTGTTTGGAATACTTTTTAAGCATTTTTCTTTGCCCTATACCGACCACCATTCTCACTTCCATGCCTTTATCACACTCTTTAAAAGACAGAATTCTCAGTCTCTCAAGGCCCTCAAGATTCTTCTACCTTCAGGATCTGTTCCAGCCTTCTCTCAGTCCACTCTGTATTTCACACTGAATGTCCGGGAAAATTGGGTTTTCCTTCTCCCCATTTCCTGAGCATGCCCTCAGCTTTCCCAACTCCCATGCCTTTGCTCACACAGTTCTGGGAGACATGAGATAAAGGAACGATTTCCCAGCGATGTCATCAACAGAGCCATCGCACACCTCTGACTTTCTCAATTCCCCTGCTCCTTGAAAGGACCAACCCAAATGTCAGCTCATTTTCAGCCTCATGATGGTTCCTGGAATAGTTATCTTTACACAGTGTTCTCTGCAGCGCCCAGCCCAAGCATTATCCTCATTTTACAGATGACTAAGTCGAGTCAGGGAGGTTTAATGATCTGCCTGCACCCCAGAGCTAATGTGTGACAGCCTGGTATGCCAAAACTATTGCCATTTTCAGGTACTTGGCTGCTTCGGAATGTTATTTGACTGCATGAAGAAATAAATTTGTCATTTTCTACTTTTCTTAATTCAAAATTGGAAAGTACTAAATGATGCTTCTTTGTCACTAAGAATCTTGCAGGACGAGAATAAAGTAAATTAGTAGTGACATGAGCTAAAAAATGGAGAAAATATGAGAAATTTCTGGAGTAAGGCCAATAGTAAGCTGTGTCGTCTATGACAAGAAAGCTAAATAAAATGCTAATGTTTTATTTAATCTTTTACTTACATGTTTTAATGATTGATTTTTCTAAAAGGATTTGGAAACAACGTAGATGAACAGTTATTAAGTACTCGGTATAGGCCAGATGTTTTTGAACATATTACATATGTTAATTTTTATCTTTTATTTTGTAATGTTTTAGAGATGGGATCTCACTTTATACTGACACTGTGAATGCAGTAGCATAATCATGGGTCACTGTAACATCAAACTCTTGGGCTCAAATGATCCTTCTACGTCAGCCACCCAAGTAGCTGGGACTACAGGTACATACCATCATGCCCCCTAATTAAAAAAATATTTTTTAAAGACAAGGTCTCACTCTTTTGCCCAGGCTGGTCTTGAACTCCTGGCCTCAAGTGATCCTCCTGCCTCAGCTTCCTGGGTAGCTAGGATTACAGGTGCAAGCCATGGTGCTTGGTGTTAAGTTTTAAAATTGAACCATTATACCAATTCTGCAAGTTAAATTTACCATAACCATTTCATTGCTTTTTTTGTTTCTTTTTTGTTTTGTTTTGTTTTTGAGACAGAGTTTCGCTCTTGTTGCCCAGGCTAGAGTGCAATGGCATGATCTCGACTCACTGCAACCTCTGCCTCCCAGGTTCAAGTAATTCTGCTGCTTCAGCCTCCCAAGTAGCTGGGACTACAGGCATGTGCCACCATGCCCAGGTAATTTTGTATTTTTGGTAGAGATGAGGTTTCACCATGTTGGTCAGGCTGGTCTCGAACTTCTGACCTCAGGTGATCCTCCTGTCTTGGCCACCCAAAGTGCTGAGATTACAAGCGTGAGCCACCACCGCACCTGGCCAACCATTTTATTGTTGAAGAAAAGAAAGGTCAAAGACATGAAGTAACTTTCCCTAGGCTGAACATTAATGTTATACTTGGAATTTCATAACTAAATGACTGCCAAACCCATGTGGTTTAACTGAATGTTTAAGATTGTATAGACAGAGGATGCTATTTTTTGAGGTCACTTTTTAATCACATTTATATAAAAGGCGATAGTTAAGGCTTTTGGTAGCAATAAAGACTGTGGCTCCTAACACCTTACATTGAAGACCTTATTAAAATCAAAGAGCGATAAAGTTACTTGCAAATAACTTCAAAAATTATCCAACTTTCTTTGCTAAACTGAAACTACGTCAGCATTGAAATTGATAAATAAGTGGTTGGATCACTGAGGAGACTTAAGATTCCTGGCATCACCACAAAAATTTCCAAGTATTTAATGATTATGAAATTTAATCTAAAACAGAATTTTTTTTCCTATATTTTAATATAGTAGAATGTGAAACGTTGACTTTCAGGGTTGATCCAAATGACAGATTAAATCAGATTAATGCCTATAATACTAAAATGCTGAGCAGAATAAAATTAAAAGCTGGTATCCATGAGCCTGGCCTTACTCCCTAGAAGAGCACCCAGTTAGATTACGAGGCGGTTGTGCGGGGTTCTTCCAGTTACCCTCACCTACTCAGTTAACCTTGCCATGGCACAGCATATTTGGCAGCGATCTTTTAGAGTTGATGTGTCTCCCATATCTGCAAAATTTGAAAATTTGCACTTTTCCTTTTATCATATAAATAAATCATGTTCTATGTAATATGTGTTACCAATTTTTTAGAAAAACCTATTCAAATATGACTTTGATCTAATCCAGTTTAATTTAGGCCTCAGTAAAATTTAAAAGAGTCTTACAGACTTCTTAGATGTGTTTACAATCTCAAACACTGTATTTGTGATAAGATACTATGGATTTATTTTGATACATTAGTACTTACTATCTTGACTATGATCTTGTTCATTGGATGTTCTCTTTCCAGCAACTCTGTATCTGTGGAGACTGGGCTTGACATAGGCATTGAGTATTTTTATTTGTAAGATGTGATATGGAAAACCATATGGGCATTTTGTCTTTGAAGGGGCGCCAACTAATTCCACCAACAGAATGTATCATAGCTCTTAGAATTGCCTCTGAGAACAGTCCTCTGCCAGGGGACTTAAAACATGGCTGTGGATGACTGGGGTCATATGGCACTAAGTTAATTTCTGTTTAGGACCTCAGCTCTGGCTCATTTCCTGAATCTCCAGTGGCTCTCTTCTGTCGTTTTTCATGCTTCTGGTTTCCCAAAACTCCTAATCCCAGAATCAATGTTGCTTTACATCATAAAGCTAATGGCCAAGCACTTGAGGAGACTCCGCTAATCATCACTGTGGCCAGACCCAGGAAGGTGCATCCTGCCCCAGATGGCCTTTGAGCCTTGAATTCAGCCCCGGCACCCCTCCCAACCCCCGCCGTAGTCTCTGCGAAGCAGTCCTTTTAGTAGCTCAAATAAAATTTCCCCAAAGCTAGTAATTGTCTTGGATGTTTAGCAATCATCTTTGAATTTTTCCTCTTTCAAATTATAAGACCTTTTTAGTCATACCGTGTCATTTCGCAAGGATAGCTCAACAGGACATTAAGACTTTAATAGTGACTTTAAAAACATTTCTACCAATTTATAATAATTGTACATATTTGCAAATTCTCTTTTTTTCTTTATCAGACTCTTATTGCCATTACCACCATGTTGTCAGCAGGCAAGAAATTCCAATCAAATGACCACTCATAAAAAAAAAAAAAGAAAAAGAAAGAAAGAACGAGAAAACTCGCAGAGAAAAAGAAAGGGATGGAGGGGGAAGTGAATGTATCTTCATACATAATTATGATGTCTTCAAGCTTCACTTTAGAACTGCTAAAACGGGAAACTGCAAAGCAAAAAGTCAGTAGCAGAAGCCTAGAAGAGATATAAATTCCAAGAATCCCTTCTAGGGGGATGCAGTTAGGAACAATAAATTCATGGAGGTTCTTTTTGAACAACAAAACAAATCTCTGTCTGCCTAGCACACATCCAATTATTGCCCAGGATGTTATCTTGTGGTGGCTCAAAAACTTATAATTATCAGATTTCAGTGACAGTGAAATTATCTTGAAGAATTATATTTCACTCCAGTCAGCTAGATATAGTATGATTTCTACCTGTTTTACTCAGAAAAAGAACGAATCATGCTGCTTAAGTATGGGTCATTTAAAATCACCATCAACTGCTTATAAATAACAGATGCTTTTTTGCATTCATTCTACATGTCTCCAATGCAATATTTTCCAATCAGATGTTTATTATTCTTTCCTACTGTTTGGATTCCTTAAACTGTTAAAATGGCACATGAGCAGCAAAGAAAATTCTGCTGGCTTTTGTGTAGTTATTGTTGCTAAGGAAACCATTTCCTTTTCACTACAGTGTATGGGACATCTGTGTCACATTGAGTCTGCTACAGAAAGACACATAACATCAGGAATAGGGAGTGGATAAAGAAGCAACATAAATGAATAAAACAAGAAAAGTGAATACAAATAACACTTCTTTTAAACACTCCTTTGAATGCTCTAATAGTGATTGATTTTTTATAGTAGGAAAAATGTAGAATGTATTCATGTAATTCTCAATAATGTGAAACTTTTTATGTACATCACTGCCACATCCCAACTGGGTCTCGTTTCCCTTCTGTGAACTCTATGAAAGCATGTACCCTAATAGAGCATTTGTGAGTCTTTCGCAAACTTCATCAAGGCCATTACTACTTCCCAGAGAGGGAAGCAGGTGTGTCCTGAGGCATGTGCCCATGTTATGGTATTTGAGAGAGCGTGTCTTTCCTCCTTGCGGTCTTCTATCAGCAGCCCCAATCCTACTCCAACCATAGTTTTCTCTGTCGTAACTCACTAATACCTTCATGCTCTTACTTTTCTAAGGTGACTTCATTCCTACTTTAGCCTACCCTCTGCAACCTTTCATGCCCTCCCCATAATATGTGTTTCTTAGTTCATAATTCAGATAGTGATCTCTTTGCCTCCTGTGTTGGTTGAAATCTGCCCATCTCCTGAGGATACTGCTGCTTCATTCATTCATTCACTCCAAGAAGAGGCAGCTCGTTCCCTCAAACTCCACAACCCTGATGTCAGATCAGGAGGAGAAAAGAGATAATCTGCATCTTCACCACTTCTTCTAGGTATTAATCTTCCACATTGGTCTAAAATCTTATTTCCTCAATTCCTTTTTTTTTCGCCATTTTAATTGCAAAAACCATAATTACTTTTGCACCAACTTAACATAATACTTACTTTCACTGTCATCTACCTCTCACTGTCACCTACCTCCTGATCATTCCCTTTGTGATTGAAAACTTTGGAGGCTAAATTGCAGTCTGCTCTCATGCTAATCTATATTTCAGCATGCATATAAGTGACCTGACAAATAACCTAGTCTCACAGTTACGAAACTGTTTAACTCCGTTGGCCATTCTATGTCAACTACTCACTCAGCTGCCCAGAATCTTGTGCTTGCTAGAACAAATACCAGTTCATCTCTCTCATGAGCTCATTTCTACCTACCACACCTTCTTTCCCATTTCTCAGGTATCTCCAGCTCTTGATTTCAGTATCTTCCTAGTTTGTCTGCTTCCTGTCTCTTTCTATTAATCCTAACACCTGTGTGTTCATTTAACTACTCCAAAGATTTTATGCATATCACTGCTTTCTAAGTCTTTTGCTACACCTCTGCAAACCCCTGTTCCAACCTTGCTCCTCTATTTTTCTGCAACATCTGCCTGAGATCACCAACTACAAATTACCACCTCTACTTTTCCCTAGGACATCTGAGTGTATGATGCCTGAAAAAGTTCTAGGTTAATGCAACCTGACCTCTTTATAAATCCTGAGCTGTGCCTCAGCTCCATCTACTACAAAGCCTATATGTTGCCCTTGATCAGCCTTCTCTCACGATTTTTCCTAGATAACAATTCCCGATGCTTTCAGCAGATAATCCGGCTTTATAAGCACAGGATGATTGTGTAATGGTTAAGAGCATGTTATCAGAAAGCAGACAAAAGGCTATAAAATGGAAGAACAGAAATTCAAACCCAGCTCTGGCTAATGCTGAAGCCCACAAAGAATTTCTAGTTGTGTATTATTGTTGATGTTCTCATAAAAATAAAGCTTCAGTTTCTGTAACAACTTTCTTTTGAAACTACAAAAGAATTTTTTGTGTATTTTTAAATAATCACAATTTAAAAAATTTTTAAAGTATATTAACCTTTAAATAATAAATTATCTTAGAACATGATAATTTCAGTGTTCCAATGATTACATTTTGCCACATCAAATCTGACATTTTTCCATGTTACTTTATTCAGTCTCCCTTGGAAACTCTATTCACTTTCACGGCTTCAGTTATCACCTCCAGAATACTCCCAAAACCAATCTGTAACTCTCACCTCTCTTTTGAACTTCAGTCCCAACTGTCCAAATGTCAGTTGGACATCTGTGCATGAATATTCTGCTATCACTTCAAACTCACCATGTTGAAATGAAGGTATAGTCCTAACTTCATCTAAATTTGTTTGCCGATTTTAATATCTCTATGCTGCATACTCTATCTCAAGTTCAATTATTCCTGTTGATCTTCATTTTCCTTTTTTCTTCTCCCAGTGATTTTTTCTCAACTTCAACTTTCTCACAGTTCCCTTGTTTATCCCTGCTTTGTGTGCGTATGGCACGTGTAATTTTTTTCTTTGTCATACTTCAAGCTGCATGCCTTTGGTGAATATTTCCTTTAGTTTGTAAGTCCCCATGAAGATACCTTTATTTATTCCTTCTTCATTTGTCTACTTTAGTCCCTATTTTTTCTTATTATTTCTCCATTTTCTTTCCAATATTGCTGAAGTTGCTCAGGTGTGACCAATGGGTGGTAAATATATGTATACACACATAATATGGGTTTGTATGCATATAAAACTTGGATGAATTATCCATATCAGTTTTATCAAATTAAACACCTCTCAAGCAAGGGATGTGACCATGAGTATAAAGTCACATATTTTGTAGGTGAAGAAATGGAGGCACAGAAAAACTGAATCACGACACAGCTCAGTGTACAGCAGAATATAGGACTGTGAGCCAGCACTCTGATTGTTGAGTATTTTTTCTACTTTCTGGGTTCCCTTTAAGCAGGGCAAATTTAAGCTTAATACTCATGAGCATTGGCATGGGAAATATTTAATATAAGACCAAATAGTACATGCCCTTTGGTAATTTTTTATGCTCATTAATATCAAATTTACAAAATCACTAACTGCTTTGAGTGAGCACCACAGAAGTATAGGAAATACCATTACTTATAACAAACTAATCTTTTCTGAGTTATGTACCTATTGTTGACCCCTTCATTTTTCTTATTTCTTCCCAGGGTGTGAGGAATTTCTTAATAGAGTGGTTTCAAAATAGTCAGATAACAAAGTCTTTAGTACACAAGTCAACCAAGGGGTGGTGAGACGAAAGTCCAAAATAAACCTATAAATCTTTACAACTAAAAAAAAAAACTGAAAGGAATTTCTTTCTCTTGAACCCCATCATTATTTTTCTTTTGTTTTTTGATTTTTGCCTTTTTTGTTTTTGTTGTTTTGGAAACTCAGACTGCAAGCTCTTAAAAGTAGAGCTGTAATGATTGTAATCATGCATATATTATTGGTAATAAGTTAGGGATACATAGAAACCTTCCCTCTATTTCCAGAGAACACTGTACATTTTGTTAAGATACAAAAATGAAATTGGGTTCCTGAAATTTAAAATTAGTATCATGTATATTTAAGTGACTGTAAAACTGCACCATGCACATGACCTTGATTAATAAATAAATGGCACTTTAAAGTCATCCTGGTGTGTTGACTACAAGGCTTTGCAGGAAAAAAAAAAAATAAAAAACGGTGTCTCAAAGGATCCTTTGTTGGAATAGCTGCAAAGGCACTGTATGATCACCCTCACGTGGGCCAACTGAATAGTTATTGAGACCAAGTCACAGCTGGGACTATTACAATTACTGTCTCACTTTTGAGAATGTTATTTTACCATATGACCTCTTAGGTGATTATAAGAACCCAAAAAAGGCAGTGGAGAAACTGAAGGATGGAGGGTTGTAAATTATCACAGAACCTACATTTTGGCCTCCTGGGCTAGGGCTTTAGGTTAGTTTCAATGATACTAACACCTTGCAGGGTCGAAAGTAACCATTTTCACTGTCTCATGTTTGCTAAAAGCACCTTATTTTAGAATTAACTTCAAAAGTGAACCTTAAAGTTCATTCTTCATTTTTGGAAATTTAAAAATTGTTATTTTTTTTTTAGAAAAAGAGAGAAAAGGAGAAAGAAACAGCAAAAGAAAGAAAAAAAAGAAATTGTTACTTTTTTAGGAAAGATATTGTCATCATGAATGATACTAGAGGAATACTTAAAATCACAATAAAAAGTTACTTTCCTTTCTTGTCACTATGAATTTGAATCACCGTGAACCAGCTGGTATCTTACACACAGATTTAGCGCACTTTGCTAGCAGAAGACCCATATTTCTTTTTAAATTAATATTTATCTCTTTCTATGTTCTCTCTGATTCACCTTAAATGGGAATACATAAATATGTTAAAGGCAGAGAACTTCATTTATTTCACACCAACTTCAAAACATCAGATAATTGCTGACTCTATTATATTTGTATTCAACTGATATATATGAATGATTTATTACACACCATAGTCTTATAGGAGGCAATCAAATGAATAAGAATAGAACACCCAAAATATTTAGATTTAAGTAGGAGAATGTAGTCCCATACACAATCAACTATTTTTTTTAAACAGTGTGGCAGTAAAGTGCTAAAGATGATCAGTATTGAGCAACCCCCTGGAGTAGCCAGGATGACTTTATAGAGGAGGTGACATTTGCAATGTAAGTTTGAAACCATTTTCATACATGTGCATGTTCCATTATATTTTAAATAATAAGCAAAAAGTGTGCCTCTGATTACACTGAAATCAGCTCTGAAATGGATTATTAATTTTTAAGAGGAGAAAAAGAAGAACCTTTATTATTGCTTGTTCCTTGGAAGGCTGTAACAAGAAAACTTTGTTCCATGTCTATAGCGCTATCCCTGACTTTCTAGAAAGCATTTCTGGGTAGCGACATTCCTCTAGCTTTCGCAGTGGGGTGGGTCAGGAGCTTGCTGGGAGAGTGGAGAAGCTCTGGGAGCCTCCATATGTGTTTCATAGCACAGTCCCTTGGCTACAGGGCCAGATACTCAAAAGACTAAAGAACACTTCTAAGTAAGATGGGGAAGGGAGTAGCCAAGAAATTCCTTCTCTCTAAAATTTGTCTGGAAGAAAGGCAGTCTTTTATTAATATTTCAACTTACCAGGTCATGAGCAGAAAATGGTGCCAGGTCTTGGAAGAAGAATACAACAATGCTAACTAGCTTATTTAGGGAGCTTCCAATCTTGTTGTTCTGGCAAGATATATACAGTACATATGGAAATTTAACTAATTGTAAAAGGAAAGATGAATGTAAAAATTGGCAATTCCGTATAGAAGGTAAAACTCACATCACTGAGTTAGGAAGCCAAAATCCTATTTTTTACACACAAAATAAGATTTATACACTTATTTCGTACTTGTCCAAATTAAAATCTTCTAACCTCAGCTTCCTCACCTGTGAAATAAGAGGTCTAGACCAGACCATCTTGCAAACCCACAATTCTTTAAGTGTAGGGTTCCAAACAGAGGAAGCTTGGGTTTTACACAGGAAAGAGAAGGGAATGTGTTTCTGTAAGGGGAAAGCCTTGAGAAAGGCATGGAAATGGGAAAATGTGAAGCTATTTAGACAATAGTGAGCAAAACCGTGGCTCGTTCTTAGCATTGGCTCTAGACACCTTCATCCCCAGGGCTGCTCTCACTTACAAACAGAGGATGTTGCTTCATATACTCTCCTCATCCCCACAAGTGCTCTCAATTTAGTTTGCATCTTCCTACAAGTTTCTAATTAACCTTCTAATGCAAACATTGTAGAGTTGTCACAACTTTAGGATATGAAGATACGCAGTACCCATAAGTAAACGGATTAATCCAGTGGCGAAGCCCATGAAATCAGCCCATATTGATGCAATAGGAGACTCTGCACACTTCCCAAACCAGTATATGTTTGGTGACTATTGGTCAAGTTTGTCAGCAAAGTGCACATGGCCCTGGGCAAAAGTATCAGAAGACTGACATTTATGTTCCACCCAGTTTTGCCCCTACCCATAAGTTGCCCTCCCGTACATAAGTTACTCAATCTCACTGAGGTTTGCTTTCTCCACATTTCATGTGACAAGATTATTATCTTCTCTGCCTCTTATGCTAAGTTCCCGTGAGGTATAATATAAGCTATTTTGCGTGCGTGTGTGTGTGTGTACACTTTTTGGAAAAATATAAAATGCTAAGCAAATATAGGACATTATTATGATTGAAGAGCTTTCTAGATATGCTAATGTATATTGAATTTAAGGCCTTTGATAGTTACTAGATTTTCTTTTTTAAACATGGTAATAGCTTTACTGATTTTATTGCAATGCTCTTCCCAAGACATTTTGCATTATTATGTTGCTTTTAGCATCTGAGACTTCAGCCAATCCAATAGTGGTTAGTGGTAAAAGTTGAGGTTGTAAAAAAAAAAAAAAAAAAAAAGGAAAAGAAAAAAATATATATGCAATAAAAACATGATGTAGTTAGAAATGAATGTTTAGATAAACACATTTGGGGCTGAGTACTTTAAAATGCTATATCTAAGAGTAGTCATTGACTAACATCCATCCATGAAAAATGTTTATTGACTTTCTCGAATGTGATAATAGTAAGCTTTTTTCCCTTAGCACCCTATAAATAATGATGTGCTGTGCTTTTATCAAGCAGGTAGCAATATAAATAGGTAATATAAACTCAGTTCCCAAGTCCAGACAATAAGCCTTCAGAAATAACTTTATTATCATTGCCATAGTTGTGTTTAATTACAGCTATTTTAATTTTATAATATCTTAATTTCATAATTCATATTATCACATTTTTCATTGCAGTTTTATGTACACAAACTTTTGCAGCCAGAATAGTTCATTATATATGTGTCTATATATCCCATGTGAAATTTCTGATATTTGGTCATTTACTATGTACGAAAATGACAATTTTATGATTCAGCCTAATAGAGCTCAGGGCTTTATTTCATGTGCAAATTTTATAAAATGGTGATTTAGATCACCCTGTTATGTTGTACCAGGTAAACAACTATAGAGGAATGTTCACATAGCAAGGTTTTGCTTTGACTTTTACGTTTTAAAAGAAGACAAATATTAAATAATTAATAACTGTCAGTCAAACATAGCTAATATCTGGGAATTTTTAAATTGCAACTGAAAGTTGATGCCATCTCTAAAGCAATGTACTTTTAATAAAAATATAGGAAGATTATGTAGCAAATTAAAGATATATACATAATTGAAACTATTCATTGTATCAGTAGTAATAATCCCAAATTTGCTATGTACTTAGCCCTGCCTTTACTAAAAGGAATGAAAAATATTCCTCGACCTCAACTGGCCCCTGGTTGAATTTTATGTGGCATGGAAACCATAAGGAAACAAAGTCCCAAGAAATAGCTAAACCTATTTATTTATGACAGTGCCTCACTGTCACCCAGACTGGAGTGCAGTAATCATAGCTCACTGCAGCCTCGACCTCCTGGACTCAAGTAATCCTCCCATCTCAGCCTTCTGAGGCTGCAGCACCATGCCTGGCTTATTTTATTTTATTGTATATATAAGATCTCACCATCTTGCCCAGGTTGGTCTCTAACTCCTGGGCTCAAGCCATCCTCACACCCCTCACACCGCAGCTTCACAAAGTGCTAGAATTACTGGCATGAACCACCATACCTGGCCAAACTGTGTATTTCTATGCTAAGTTTAATGGAGAGGGGAAAAATGTAATTGGACAAAGGGGGTATGATTTAATTAGAATAACCTGGTAGAATTTAGCAAAGCCTGTTTGTTCAGGTTCCTCTCTGTGACCCTGTCTTGTCAGAGATAAGGAAGTTCTTTTCCTCTGGGTGTAGGAAAGGCACCTGTCAAATGAGAGTCCTATGACCTGCTTCAGGGTAAGGTTAGAAAATCCTTCCTGGGATTTATGGCTGTCTTCCAGGGAGACAGGTGAGAAGAAGGTGAGTGACCTTCCTGTCTCTGCTGTTCTCAAATGCCACGGTGCCATGTTTTGGGGTAATGTGTCCTGAATCCCATCAGCACTATTGAATAGAATTTTGCATTCTTATAAAATTCTGCATATAAAGAAAGTTATTATTCTTAGGTGTAACAAACAGAATGAGGAAATCCACACGGACTTGCAGATTTATGTGACGTTCACCAATGTGAGGCTGAAGCTTGTTTAGCTCAAAAGTGTGACCAAATCGTGATGGTGCTTGAGGCTCCATGGAGCACTTTCACAAGTACTTACACAAGCTTTGGTGACTGTTAATCAGCACTTCACAGACAGCTAGCTTTGCTCTCTATAATCATGACAGTCTACTTTCTCTAGTATTTCCCTATTTTAACAAACATGGAAGCGCCTATGAGGCCATTTTTGGGTCAGTGAATCAATATCAGTCTATCTTCACTTCCTGGAGAGCATCTCAGAATGCATTTTCCTTCAATGACATGTTATTGTTTCATTGTTTTTTGTTGTTTGTTTTGTTTTGTTTAAGATGGGAGCCTTGCTCTGTCACCAGGCTGGATTGCAGCGGCACAATCTTGGCTCGCTGCAACCTCAACTTCCCTGGTTCAAGTGGTTCTCCCGCCTCAGCCCCCCAGGTAGCTGGGACTATAGGCATGCACCACCAAACCCAGCCAATTTTGTATTTTTAGTAGAGATGGGGTTTGACCATGTTGGCTGGGCTGGTCTCGATCTCTTGACCTCGTGATCTGCCTGCCTCAGCCTCCCAAAGTGCTGGGATTACATCATCTTTTTTTTTTAAATAAAGGGGAACACATTTTTAGGACTAGAAATGGGGGAAAATACATATAACCAACAGACTTTACAGAGCAAACATAACCTAATGGAAATCCCATTGCAGGGCTGAGGTCAGACTCAGCTTGGGGCTTCACACCATATCACTCCTTCTCATGGAACTCCCCTCCACTGCGTCCAGGGCCCACTCCTTTCCATTTTCCTGGAGTAGGACAAATACACATCATAGAAGCAGCATCTCATAGCAGATACAATTAAAACTCCAGGTTTGTTCTAAAATCCAAATCCTATCTCAGTTACTTGGTAACTGTGTGATTTGGGGCAACATGACTTCCCTGAGCTCTGGTTTACTTGTCTGCACAAACGCTTCTGTCATCGAACTGTTGAGCATATTAAGGGATGTGTTTAGCACCCAGGACAGTGTCTAGAACATTGTTGGGGCTTCATAATCAGTAGCTCAAATCAGATAATCGTCTCACTTAACTCGGGATCATTTCGTCTGAGTTGTCAGGCTTGGGGATGAAGTTTAAAGAAAGGTTTTATTTTTTGTTTGTATAAGTGCAAGTCTTCTTTCACCAGTAACACTTTAACAACAGAGGTCTTCAAATCATGTATTTATGTGAAAGACAGGTTACATTCTCCTTACTATTTTCTTGATAAAACTCAGTGCATTTCCAAGGTGACCTCGAATATTTTACAGTTTGCCATAAACATACTTATTTCATTGATGAGAAAAATTGGGGCAACATAGATAGTAATATAGAAAACTTTTAAATAATTAACTGTGTTGTGATAATTAAAATAAAGCTATGAAAATGCGTATGTAGTCAAAGTGTATTATAATTGTAAGAATGCAAACAGATGGGTATGTACAGCATTTTGCTACCTTGTAAAACTTAGGCCGTTACCCTTTTATGAAAGGACAATCTGGGCTCTGGAACGCACTTTCATGTTTTTTAAACTTAAAGTTGATTTTACAGGCAACTTGTGAATTTTCCTCCTCTGCCTCTTAGAGTTTTTAAGATAATCTCATCTTCCTCCACTCCATGCTAGCCACAACTCTTAAAAGCCACTAACACCCATTCATATCCACAGCAATTGCCTGGAGCTCTTTGACCTTGTGTGAGCAATTTGTACTTTCTCTACCACCTTACTCAGTTTTAGACCTGTGGCCCTGCCATTCTGCCTTTGTACTTGTTTCTAGCCCTTTGGATTTGTTGTTTGTATTTGCAGTGCCCAGAATTTGAACCTTGCTTCACCCCTTAGATACTGGCTTCATGTTTCACTTTGGCTCAGGGCACCCCAGATGGAGCAACCCTGACCTTCTGTAGTGTTTCAACACAGGTAATCTGTGTCTGCCTATTGTAGCTGGGACAAATCACAGGAAATAAGCAATTTACAATATGGCAGCTACAGACACCATTTTTGTCAGCCACACTGCTGTACGGTATCTTTGCATAGTTTCTCATTTTTACCTTCACAAATTCTTAGTAAGGCTGTTTTTACTGTCATGCTGTCTACATGTTTTCATATAATGTATTTCTGAGTTAAAAGGAAAACAAATGTCTACCTAAAAATCTATGGTTGTTTTAAAAATACTTTTTATGTTTGTTTTTCTTCAAGTCAAATTGCCCATTAAATTTGCTGAAAGTATATTGAGCTTTTATTTCATTAACAGTGCAAACTGGAGCTGGGTGCAGGGGCTTATGCCCATAATCCCAGCACTTTGGAAGACCAAAGCGAGTGGGTTGCTTGAGCTCAGGAGTTTGAAATCCATCTGGGCAACATGGCAAAAACTTGTCTCTACAAAAAATACAAAAGTTAGGTGGGCATGGTGGTGCCTTTCTGTAGTTCCAACTACTCAGAAGGCTGAGATGGGAGGATCACTTGAGCTGAGCAAGTCAAGGCTGAAGTGAGCCATGTTCGTGCCACTGCACTCCAGCCTGGGTAACAAAGCAAGACACCCTCTGAGAAACAACCACCACCAACAATGCAAACTGGTAACAGCCACTTATACTTGGCATTGGAATTTATTTTAAACTTTCATATAATTGACTTGGAGTAAAACAGCTGGATCAGAAGTTACCCTCTTAGGGCCTCCCTGGAAGGTTCCTCCTCAAGAGAGTCTCCTCAGAACGGTCTTCTCTCAAGGTTAATGTGCAGTGGGAATATTATTTATGTATGTGGCCTTCAAATCATTGATGCTGGGTATCTAATTCACATGCAAAGTAAGTGTAAAGAGGAACATTTTAACTCAGCAAGCAATATGATCTCTTGAAATAAAGCAAAAGCAAGACATCTGGCTTGACAATAAATCTTGTGGAAGAGACACAGAAGTGTTGAAGGACTGTAAGTTTCTATAATGTGAGTGTAAAAATCAAAACAAACAAAAAAACAGTGTAAACTTGGTATGCATCGGTCCAGAAAAAATTTGAATAGTTGGCCGGGTGCAGTGCCTCATGCCTGTAATCTCAGCACTTTGGGAGGCCAAGGTGGGTGGATCACCTGAGGTTAGGAGTTTGAGACCAGCCTGGCCAACATGGTGAAACCCCATCTCTACTAAAAATACAAAAATTAGCAGAGCATGGGTAGCTGATAATCCTAGCTACTCGGGAGGTTGAGGCAGTACAATTGCTTGACCCTGGGAGGCAGAAGTTTTAGTGAGCCAAGATCGCACCACTGCACTCCAGCCTGGGCAATGAGAGCAAAACTCCATCCCAAAAAAGTATATATATATATAAAAAATAAAAAATATATATAATATATATATATAAATATATATATTTTATATGTGTGTGTGTGTGTGTGTGTGTGTGTGTGTATTTTTTTTGAAGCATGTCTCCAATAAACCACGGCCATTTAAACAACCCACTAAAGTAATTAACAATGCAACTTGCTAATGAACACTCCAAAGGGGATTCAAAATATACTGATTTGGCTAAGTCAGTGATAAAAATTATACTATACAAGAAAACAAAGAAGCATTGTTCGGATACAGTGAGAAAGTGAATCTGGAATTAACTGCATTTATAAAGTTAAGATAGGCGAGCATACCATATTTTGACTGGTGTCTGAACTTTTACAACTTACTAAATCTATTCTCGGTAATTATTATTTATTTATTCCCCTATTTCCATCTAAAATGACTTAAGAAAACTTACAAGGATCCATATAATAATGAAAAAAGGAATCAATTTTAAAAGAAGATAAAAAGAGACACCCTAAATGCATGCTTAGAAGTTCTGTATAATTGCAATAGATAGTGTACATATTCCTAAAACTATACCATTAACTCGTCTCTATGGAAATTAGGCATTAAGAAAGCAGGATTAGCTATAAAAGTCACAATGTTCATGAGTTAAAAAAAAAATCTATTCAGAGAATACTCAACACTAACAGTATTCTCTCATGAGTTTGCATGTAGGGGATATGATATTACTGTAAAAAACATCAGCATCAAGGATCACAAAACTTTTATTTTAAAATGTCCTCAGCCTTGTCCAGTGGAGTCATGCAAAAGTGCCATTGGGTAAAAGCTCTTGATCTGAGGAATCAATGTTCCAAAATCCAGGTATTAACAGTCTTCTATCTGTCTGGCTTATTCTAGGAGTAGATTTTAGAGTATCTAGAGGACTATATGGACTGTCTCTTTCCCCTAATCTTTACAAATATTGTTTTTCTTGGCTGAGCTTTTGAAGTGTATTGAGCTGTCCTAAGTCCAAGCTTATCCTTTCTGGCACGAATCTGATGAACTGGCACCCTATTGCCAGTCAAGTGGAGCATTAAATGTTTCATCAGCTGAGTGGCAGATAGGATTTCATTCTCTTACGAAAACTGAGGTGCCAGAAGAACAGGTACCTGAACAAAAGATCGTCTAACTTCTATTCTAAAGGATGTTATCTTAGTCTACTCAGGCTGCTATAACAAAGTACTATAAACCAGGTGGCTTATAAACAACAGAAATTTGTTTCTCAAAGTTCTGGAGTCTGGGAAGCCCAAGATCAAGGCAGATTTGATATTTCGTGAGGTTCTGCTCTTAGTTTGTAGACAGTGCTTTCTATCTGTGTCCACACATGGTGGAAGAGACCCAGGAGCTACCTGGGGCCTCTTTCGTAAAGGCACTAATCTTTCTTGTGAGGGCTTCACCCTGAAAACCTAATCACTTCCCAAAGGCCTTACCTCCTAACACTGTCAAGGATAGGAGGGCAAATACTCATACCATAGTAGAAGTTAAGGGTGAAACTCTAGGTAAGGCAGAAGCAAGATTTCCATCAGAAAATAAGTTTCAATTCATGGTAATAAACACACAAATAGGCCCTTATTAAAGGATTTAATATCCAAATTTGCATCATCCTGTTAATACATTGACATATTATACTTGTGTTTTATAGGTCGTAAGACATTTATGGTAGGTTTTCCATTTGATAAAATTTCAGGTAGTCTTTTAATTTTATGTGTCACCTCAGTAACAAGATGCCAATGCCCTTCAGCCAAGGTTACAAGGAGCACACCTATAGTTGAAGAAAGATGGATTTTATTAACTCATTGTTGAGAAATGAGGGCGACAGCACAGCATGGAGCACTGTGAGTCATCTCAGTAGGAAGATTCAGGATTTGGCTTTATATTAGGTGATTTTGAAGAGGACTCAAGGCAGGGGGACCCTTCTCCAGATTGGATGGATGCTGTGAGGAATCGGGTGATTTTATGATTGGGTATTTATAATTCTTATCTAGAATACAGATGAATGAAGCAAGGTGAATGTAGTAGTTGGGAAATATGCAGCAGAGGATGGTCTTACTTTTGTCTTGATCCTCGATAGTCACATGATGGCCTTGTCTGAAGTTGGTGTTCTGTGAAACTGTTGATACTCCACAGGAGAACACCACAGCCTAGCTGGGAATACCAGCACCTGCTCGTAAGACCTACCTAGTAGTTCCAGGGCAGCTTTCAGCTGTCAGCTTTTCTCATTTTTAAAGTCCAGAAATTTTTGCTTACTAAAAGTACTTGTCAAACTGAACCTCTCAAACAGGAAACCTACTTTTGTAGGACATGATGATGCTACTAAAAGTAGTTTAAACTTATTAGCTATCTATGTATAGAAGGTGAGAAGAGAAACTTTTTCTTTGAATGAATTGAGGTTTTAAAAAACCCATGGATGGATAGTAAAAGGGCACATACATTTTTTTTTATTGCATTTTAGGTTTTGGGGTACATGTGAAGAACATACAATATTGTTGCATAGGTACACACGTGGCAGTGTAATTTGTTGCCTTCCTCCCCTTCACCTATATCTGGCATTTCTCCCCATGCTATCTCCCCACAACTCCCCACCCCACACTGTCCCTCCCCCCCACTGTCCCTCACCCCCAATGTCCCTC
>PVKP010016311.1:0-48416 GCA_004027715.1 Plecturocebus donacophilus
CTTCTGCTTGGTCAATTCGGCTGTTGAAACTTGTGCATGCTTCGTGAAGTTCTTGTGTTGTGTTTTTCAGCTCCATCAATTCACTTATATTCTTCTCTAAGTTGTCCATTCTCGTTAGTATTTCGTTAAATCTTCTTTCAAGGTTCTTAGTTTCTTTGCATTGGGTTAGAACATGTTCTTTTAGCTCACAGAAGTTTCTTATTATCCACCTTCTGAAGCCTGATTCTGTGAGTTCATCACACTCATCCTTCATCAGGTCATGTTCTCTTGCTGATGAGAGCTGCGATCCCCTGTAGGAGGAGAGGCATTCTGATTTCGGGTGTTCTCAGCCTTTTTGCACTGGTTTCTTCCCATTTTTGTGGATTTATCCACCTGTCGTCTTTGTAATTGCCGACTTTCAGATTGGGTCTCTGAGTGGACGTCCTGCTTGTTGGTGATGAAGTTTTTTCTGTTTCTTAGTTTTCCTTCGGGGGGCGCTCCTTCCCCACAGAGCTGGGCCTTCCCGGGTTCAGCTGTGCTTCTCAGTCCTCAGCACTTCCAATTGTTGTTCTCCTTGTGGGGACGGGACCCGCCGAGCCCCGACTAAAAGGGCGTCCAGTCCCGCACACTCCGCACCGAGAAGCGCCGCGCCAGCCAAAAGAGTCGCGCTGGCGACCCGTGTGGCTCCCTCGCCGGGAATCTCGCAGTCCGTGGGCATCAAATATTCGTCTGCAACTGCGATGTCCACTCGCTCTCTGCGCCCTCACCGCGAGCCACGATCCCGAGCTGCCGCTACGTGGCCATCTTGGATCTCTCTCCGCCCAGTGATGAAGTTTTTCGGTTTCTTAGTTTTCCTTTGGCGGATGCCCGTTCCCCTCAGAGCCAGACCTTCCCGGGTTCGCTGTGCTTGCTGTGAAACTCTCAGTCCTCAGCGCTTCCAATTGCTGTTTTCCTTGTGGGGATGGGACCAGCCGAGCCCGTCCGTCCTGTATACTCTGTATTGGGAAGCGCCGCGCCGGGCGCCAGCCAAAAGAGTCACGCTGGTGACCCGTGTGGCTTCTCTGCTGGGAATCTCGCGGTCTGTGGGCAACAAAAATTCGTCGGAAAGAGCGGCGTCCACTGGTTCTCTGCGCTTTCACTGGGAGCTACATTCCTGAGCTGTTGCTAGTCAGCCATCTTGGATCTCTCTGCGTACTCTTAACCATAGATTATCTATTGAATTTGTGGTGGCAATGCAAGCCTCTTGCTCCCTGTCCCATGGGAAACCTAGTGATAACCCGACAGGGAAGACAATCAGTCACCATGTGGTGTGATCTGAGGAGCTCTTCCTTCAAGGCCACTTTCTTTCTCCAAATCTCTCTTTTTAGGGTGCCAGTCTCATTTATTTGGCTGAGGCTTGTAAATTATATTCTTCTGCAGGACAAGAAGCCTTAATCATCTTTGAACTCCATTAAAGAAGGATGGAACAATTCTTGATTTAGGGCTTCTCATATGCAGGTGGGATTTATCAGTATTTGTTGGATTACATTGCATTTTACTCTGTTGGAATGCAGTCTCTTGAAGGAGTGTAGCATTAAACCTAATCAGTCATATGTATGTTACAGTAACTATGAAAAATTCTCTCCCAAAAGAATTATGATGAGAAGGAAAGAATAGAGATAGTAGATAACATTTTGAAGAACTCACACAAGGTACAATAGAGTGTTAGAACTTATTCCTCTTATCAATGCTTTTATACTGTTGATGGGAGTATAAATTGGTTCAACCATTGTGGAAAACAGTGTGGCAATTCCTCAAAGACCTAGAGGCAGAAATACTATTTGACCCAGCAATCCGGTTACTGGGCATATACTCAAAGGAATATTAGTCATTCTATTATAAAGATACATGCACACGAATGTTCATTGCAGCACCTTTCACAATAGCAAAGACATGGAATCAACCTAAATGCTCATCAATGATAGACCGGATAAAGAAAATGTGGTACATATACACCAGGGAATACTATATAGCCATAGAAAGGAATGAGATCATGTCCTTTGCAGGGACATGGATGGAGCTGGAAGGCATTATCCTTGGCAAGTTAATGCAGGGAAAGAAAACCAAACACCACATGTTCCTACCTATAAGTGGGAGCTGAATGATGAGAACACATGGACACATGGGGAGGAACAACAGACACTGGAGTCTGTTGTTCGTGGGGACTTGTAGGGAGGGAGAGCATCAGGAAGAAGAGTTAATGGATGCTGAGCTTAAAACCTGAGTGATGGGATGATTTGTGCAGCAAACCACCATGGCACACATTTACCTGTGTAACAAACCTGCACATCCTGCACATGTACCCCTGAACTTAAAATAAATGTTGAAGAATTAGAAAAGATAACTTATTTATTCCTCCTATCTAGCTGTAATTTTGTATCCATTATCTAGCCTCTCCTTATCCCTCACTTTCCTCCTCTTTACTCAGCTTCTATTACCACTATTCTAACCTCTACTTCTATGAGATCAGGTTATTTAGCTTCCAAATATGTGTAAGAACATGTGGTATCTGTCTTTCTGTGCCTGGCTCATTTCATTTAATACAATGTCCTCCCAGCTCATTCATGTTGCTGCAAATTGCAATATTGCATTCTTTTTTATGGCTAAATAATATTTCATTATGTATATATACACCACATTTTAATCTAATCATCTGTTGAGGGACACAGGTTGATTCTGTATCTGGATTCTGTAGTAGGAACCGTGCAGATATCTCTTTGACAACTGATTTCCTTTCCTTCAGATATCCACCCAGCAGTGGGATTGTTGTATCATATATGCTAGTTCTATTTTTAGTTTTTTTTTTTAGAAACTTCCATACTATTTCCCAAAATAGCTGTACTAGTTTACATTCTCATCAACAGTATATCCATTTGCTTTTCTCCACATCCTTACCAGCATTTGTTATTACTTTTTTTTTGTATTTTTGATAATAGCCACTCTAATTGGGATGAGATAATATCTTACTGTGGCTTTTATTTGCATTTCCCTAATGATTAGTAATGTTGGGCATTTTCTCATATACTTGTTGGCCATTTGTATGTCTTCTTTTAAAAAGTGTCTGTTTAGACACAAATTTTTCCATTTTTAAATCATTTTGTTTTTGCTGTTGAGTTGTTTGAATTTCTTATATATTCTGCATATTAATTCCTTGTTGGAGAAATCATTTGCAAATATTTTCTCCCATCCTGTGGGTTGTTTCTTCACTCTGTTTGTTTCTTTTGCTTTTTAAGAAGTGTTTTCATTAAATATAATCTCATTTATCTATTGTTCCTTTTGTTGCCTATGCTTTTGAAGTTTTATCTGTAAAATCGTTGCCCAGTGCAATGTCCTGAAGCATTTTCCCTATATTTTCTTCTAGTACTTTCATGGTTTCAGGACTATCATCCATTTGGAATTACAATAAATTACAACTACAATACAATTACAATAAAAATTATACAACTGATAAAAGAAATTAAAGAGGACATACACACACAAAATGAAAGAACGTTCTATGTTCATGGATTGGAGGAATAAATATTGTTAAAATGACCATACTACTCAAAGTGATCTACAGAATCAGTGCAATCCCTAACAAAATACCAATCTTTACAGATATAGAAAAAAATCCTAAAATTTGTATGGCATCATAAAAGATGCCCAAAAGCCAAAACAACCCTGAGGGAAAAAAAAAAAAAACTGAAGACATCATACTATCTGACCTCAAAATATACTGCAAAGCTATCATAACAAAAACAGCCTGGTGCTGGCATAAAAACAGACATAGAGACCAATGGAACAGAGTAAAAAACCCAGAAAGAAACCCGTGTGTTTACAGCAAACTGATTTTCAACAAAGGCACAAAGTACATACATTGGAGGAAAGGACAGTCTTTTTAGTAAGCAGTACTGGAAAAACTGGATATCCGTATGCAGAAGAATGAAACTAGATACTTATCTCTCACCATATTAAAATTCAATTCCAAATGGATCAAAATAACATAGTTTGTGTGTCTGTAACACCTCATAGTTTGTGTGTCTGTGGCCATTTTAAATGGTATTGATTTCTTAATTTCTTTTGCAGTTACTTTTTTGTTGATATATAGAAATGCTACTGATTTTTGTATGTTGATTTTTGTGTCCTTCTACTTTACTGAATTTATCAGTTCTAAGAGTTTTTGTTGGAATCTTAGGTTTTTCTACATATAAGATGATGTCATCTGCAAGCAGGTACAATTCTACTTCATTCTTTCCAATTTGGATGCTCTTTATTTCTTTTGCCTAATTGCTTTTGTTAGGACTTCCAGCACTGTGTTGAATATGAGTGGTGAAAGTGGGAATTCTCGTCTGGTTCCAGTTCTTAGAGGAAAGGCTTTCAGCTTTACCCCATTCAGTATGATATTAGTTCTGGGTTTGTCATATATGACTTGTTATTTTGAGGTGTTTCTTCTATACCTAAATTTGTTGAGAGTTTTTATCATGAGGAAATGTTGAATTTTATCAAATCATTTTTCTACATCTATTGAGATGGTTAAGGTGATCACACAGTTTTTGCTTCTCTTCATTTTGTTGATGTGATGTATCACTTTTATTGATTTGTGAATGGTGAATTATTCTTGCCTCCCTGGGATAAATTCCCCTGATGTTGTATAATCTTTTTGATGTGTTGTTAAATTTGATTTGATTTTCTAGTATTTTGTTGAGGATGTTTGCATCTATGTTCATCAGGAGCATTGGCTTGTAGTTTTCTTTGTTTGTGGTGTTCTTGGCTCATTTTTGTATTAGGATAATGCTGGCCTCACCGAGTTTGGAAGAATTTCCTGTCTTTCAATTTTTTGGAATAGTTTGAAGATAATTGGTGTTTTTTTTAAATGTTTGATAGAATTTGGCCATAAAGCCATCCAGTCCTAGACTTTTCTTTGTTTCAAATACTTTTTATTATAGCTTCAATGATATTACTTGTCATTGGTCTGTTCAGGTTTTCTATTTATTCCTAGTTCAATCTCAGTGGGTTGTATGTGTCCAGGATTTTCTTATTTCCTCTAGGTTTTCCCATTTGTTTGTGTACAGTTGTTCATAATGGTCTCCAATCACCCTTTGTATCTATAGTATCAGTTGTAATGTCTCCTTTTTTCTAACTTGGAGTCTTTTCTCCTTTTTTGGTTAGCCTAGCTAATGGTTGGTCAATTTTGCTTATCTTTTCCAAAAAAAAAATCCCAACTTTTCGTTTTGTTGATCTTTTGTATACATTTTAGTCTCTATCTCTGTTTCGGTAATTTGTGCTTTGATCTTTATTGTTTCCCCTACTAATTTTGGGCTTAGTTTTTTCTTCTTTTTAAAAAATTTTTTTGAAAGAAGTGCATCGTTAGGGTTGTAGTATTTTTGTTTTTGTTTTTCTCTTTTTTGAGAGAATCTCGTTCTGTCACCCAGGCTGGAAGACCGTAGTGCAATCTTGGCTCACTGAACCTCTGTCTCCTAGGTTCAGGCAATTCTCATGCCTCAGCCTCCCAAGTTGTTGGGACTACAGACATGCCCCACCACACCTGCTTATTTTTGTATTTTTGGCTGGAGACAGGGTTTTGCCATCCAGGCTGGTCTCAAACTCCTGACCTCAAGTGATCTACCCACCTCGGCCTCCCAAAGTGTTGAGATTACAGGCATGAGCCACCATGCCCAGCCTCATTATGTTGTTGATTTGAAATCTTTCTCTCTCTCTCTATCTTTATTTTTTCCCCTACTAATTTTGGTGTAGGCATTTGCTGCTAAAACTTCGCTGTTGTTACGGGGATATAAAGGATATAAAAGAAACTTCAACTGCCTTATAACTTGACCAAGAATTGATCATAGGTAACTCTTAAAGATCCCCACTCTGTCCACAAAGATGGCTTATCAGCAGCTGTGTTCCTGCTGTGTGACTCTAACTCCACAGCCACAACTGGTTAGAGCAGGAGAGAATATCTGATTGAAGTTGAATCAGAGCTATTACCTCTCTCAAGCATTTGCCTGAGACAGGGCTTAGGAGATGGGAGTGAGTCAGCCTCAACAGTGCTACTCTGGAGGGTGTGTTCACATGCTGCAACTGCTTCATGTCATTGTAGAGCTGAATTGTTCAACTTCTCCTAGATTTCATGAACTCCGCTATCCTTCCAAAAATGCTCATTTTTGCTTAAGTATACTTGAACTGATTTCTGTTATTTTAAACAATAAAAATGTAACTAACAGAAAAACAAATTTTGTTGAAAAAAAATGTCCTCCTTTTCTTCTTCATTGTGTTTCCCATTTCTGAGAGCAAGAGCCTTGGCTGGTCATTGAGAAGCCTGAAGGAAATTTGCTCAGGCATAGAAGTCGAACAAAAATCAGGTTGAATCCTGGCTCTATCACTTTCTATGAGCTCTGTGACCTTGAGAATCTTATCTAAGTTCTCCAAGACTCAGTTTCTTCATCTGAAAAAACGGAGTTAGTAATCTTTCTGTTATTGGATGATTATGGGGAATAACAAAGCCAATATGTGCAAAAGGCCTGGCGTGTAGTCATTGCCAAGTGAAAGCTAGTTCTGAATTTTTCCTCCTGTGTTCTTTCAGTTTTTCATTCACTCACCAGTCAATGTTTCCACAAACATTATATAACATATTATATATAAAAATATAATAATAATTTTTTGTTATTCTTAGAGAGTCCAATATAAGAAAACTCTGGCTGTTCTACACTTTTTCAATCTGTCTACAAGCAATTCCCCTGCAGGGAAGAAGAGAGTAAGAAGGTCCAAGTGGGAAAGCCCAGTGGCATGTTGCAGCTAGAAAAATGCAAGAATGAAATGGAGCAATGGAGTATGCCTGGTTTCCACACTTCATTTGGATTTTACAGGCCAAGCTTGCTGAAGCCGCCTCAGCAGAAGAGTAAAAGTCTCTCCACTGTGTCTATACTAATTTAATGTTTCATTATAAGTGAAGATTGAATTTTACTTTTTCAGGTTTCACCTTTGCATCTAAACATGGGCGCTGTTGCAAGATACGCAGCTCAGCCAGGGAGTTCACAGCTTAATTTGTAGAGACTGCCTTGAAGGTCTAGAACAGATTCTCTTGGTTGCCATTAAATTTTCATTAAAACTCTGTCACACAAGTTGGTTCTGTTCCAGTTCCTGACTTCTCCCGTGACTGGTGTTGGCTGATCTGATTAACAAAGGGGACTAGAACTAGGGCCAACATGAAAGGTGTTCCCAACAAAATATTCTCAAGGGCTTCAAGGAAACCTCAAGGAGTCACAGGAAAGATTATCCGGACAGCTCTGGGGAGAGGCCAGATCTGTGACCTAGGGAGTGGCCAGGTGAGACCTGGTGCCAGAAGCCCGTCATCTCAGTTTTGGCATATTTTAACTAATCAACTAATTAATTCACTCATTTATTGAACAAATATTTATAGAGAACCTACTCTGTGCTAGACACTGCTCTTGATAATCGGAAAACAGCAGAAAACAGGATAGTCAAGGTCTTTGCACTTTTTGAGTTTGCATTAAAGTAAGGGAGACAGGCAATAAACAACTAAATAAGTAAACAAATAATAAAATGTTGGGGACAGACAAGCTCCATGAAAGAAAAAGCAGAGGGGCCGGACACGGTGGCTCACGCCTGTAATCTCAGCACTTTGGGAGGCCAAGGCGGGAGGATCACGAGGTCAAGAGATCAAGACCATCCTGGCTAACACGGTGAAACCCCATCTCTACTAATAATATAAAAATTTGCTGGGCATGGTGGCGCAGCCTGTAGTCCCAGCTACTTGGGAGGCTAAGGCAGGAGAATTTCTTGAACCCAGGAGGCGGAGGTTGCAGTGAGCTGAGATCACGCCACTGCACTCCAGTCTGGGCAACAGAGAGAGACTCCATCTCAAAAAATAAAAACAAATTTTGAAAAAAAACAAAGAAAAAGCAGAGGAAAGAATTATTGGATGATGAGATAGGGTTAGAAGTAGACCCTTTTATACAGGGTGGTCAAAGATAGCCTCTCTAAGAGGGTGATAGCCTAGCAGAGACATAAATGAGGGGAAGAGCTGTTTGAAAATTTAAGGAAAGAGCATTCTAGGCAGAGGGAAACACAGTTGTGAAGGTTTTAAGTAGAAATAAAGTTGGTATGCTCAAGAAGAGCCTGAAGGCCCGTGTAGCCAATGCAAAGTGAGCTAGTAGGAAGAGGTAGAAAAGAAGGTCAGAGAAGTATTCAGAGCCAAGATTGTGTAGAGGCCTGGAGGACATGGGAAGTAACTTGGCCTTTGAAAGTTTGGAACAAATTTGTTTCATATTTAACAAAACTGTTTGAACTGACAGTTGGAAAACAAAAAGTTGGGGTTAACAAGAATGGAAGAAGGACTAGATCATATTGGGGCATAATTAGGATGAGGAAGATTGGTTAGGATACTTTCAGTATTCCAGGCAAAGGTGGTGGAGTAGACTAGTATAAAAGTGGGGGAAACATTAATAAGTGATTGGATTGAGAGTGTTCCAAATATTTCACTTACTCCCCTATTTTCCCAAATGTTTTTGCATTACCTTAGAGCCAGCTGACTATTTCTGGCCAATGAGTAGGTTGATACATGTCACTTGTCAGAATATGGCAATTAGAAGTTGTGTCTCCTTTGTTTCTCTCCTCCCCTTACACAGCAGTCTTGGACATGATGCATGCCAGAAGATGAATGAGGGTCTCCTGACCCATGTTGGGCAACTTTTTCTTATGCTGAACTCTGAGATATAGTGTTTATTTTGATGTCTAACATTGTTTACCGTGAGAAACACAATACATATTTTGGAGGTGAATTCAATAGAACTTGTTAGGGGGATGAAAGAAAGAGAAGACTCCAAGATGACTCCACACTTTTTTTGCTAGATCATGAGGGTGCATTAGATGTCGTTATGCAGATGGAGAACATTAAGAAGGAGCATCAGCCTTGAAACCAAAAGTTTGAATTTGGGCATGTTAAGTTTTCATTGCTCATTAAACATCCAAAAGATCCTGCTAAGCAGGTGATTGAACACATAGTTTAGAGTTCAGAGGAGGTTCATGGTTGTCAGTACAGACTTGGCAGTCATCATCATTCAGATTAGGATTCAAGACCAAGGGACTAAATAAGATTATCCAGGAAATTAATGCAGGCAGAGAAGGGTATTATTAAATATAGTAAGGGAATAGTATTCAACTCACTGTGGTCTCTGGTTTATTGGAGGGGCAATACAGCTAATCAAACAGATAATGATTACCTGCCCCACCACACACACCCTTTCTCTCCTGTCCCATAGTTGGTCTCATTTTGATCTGGCTCCTAGAGGAAGAGTATATGGTGATGATGAGATGAAGAGATGAAGAGATGAAGGTGGTGTCTAAAGAGTAACAGGAGGATGGAGTTGCTTTGCACAGGACCAGCCAATCGTGGATCTTCCTCAAGTTAGGAGAGTCTTTCACCCCAGCCTAAATAATCTCTGTTTGTAATGTCTTCAAACCCAATACCGTCTTTACTATAGCAAACTCAGTCTCACGATGGACCTCCAATATAGGCTATAGGAGGATGATTTAAATTGAGGTGAGAAGACCTCTAAAACTGAAGATGATCTAAGTTTGGCTGTCCTGGGCATTTAACTGGCAGGGCTTCGTTTGCTTTACTTTAAAAAGGGGAAACAGGAAGGATGCCAGCAAAAATAACAGAGTAAGAACTTGTAAAAATTTACCAGAATAACTAAAAATTAGCAAAATGGTCCTAATCAACCTTTTCAGAACTGTGGAAATAAACTAGCTGAAATGCAATAAGAACAGCAAGGTCTGTGGCATTTAGTTTTCTTTAGTACCATCTTCCACTCGGCAACTCCACTCCTCAAAAAATGATAGTCCACAGGTCCAGTGCAGTGTGGCAGCCACTGGTAGGAGCAGAACAGAGCTAGAACTTTTTCAAAGAACTTTCTCCAATTCATTCCCAAAGAATTGTTATTATTTTACCTGTCTGGTGGTTCCTTAGAACATTCCACTTATGAGACTGACTCAGAGTTCACCAAGTATGTAAAAAGCCTTTTCCTGGCCAGGATAGAAAGAGAGCACTGGTTGAAACAATTATAGGCAAATGTTTTAACTTTGCAGCTGAATGAGTTGATGGTTAACAGTTGGGACAAAGAATAGACTAACCAGAAGCTTACATGGAAAAGCTGGGAAATGAAATGTCAATAGGGCTTTCAAAAGCTCTAACATACTCCTGAAAATCTAGAAGGTCGTATGTATGCACAGCCTTCTCCACATGCATAGAGAAACTGTGAGAAGGCCTGAAGCTTTAACCCCTGACTGACCTTGAGGCCCTACACAAGCAGGAAGTGAAGACTAAGGCAGAGCTGTAAAATGCCTGGCTGGGTGTTGAAGATTGCCCTAAGACATACATACAGAGACCCTGGGCAAAGACTGGGATATTTGTTGGTATTTAGGTTTTGCTGCAACTGACAGAAAATCTAAATAAAATAAAGCAAACAATAGAAAACAGAACAAAGCAAACAACACAGTGACTTAAACAAGATGGTTTATTTCTCTCCAATGTAATGAAGGCCAGAGGTAAACACTTCAGAACTGGGATTACAGCTAAGGACATCAGATCCAGGATCCTTCCAGCTTTCCATATAACATATCTAGGGTAGCCAATGTCCTCTGAGCTTAAGATGGCTACTAGACTTCAGCTATTATATTGGCATTCCAAGGGCAGGATGGACTTGGGAGCAAATAAGAAAGGAACAAATGACACTCATCGCTATTTGCTCTTTTTTGAGATGAAGTCTCACTGTATCACCAAGTTGGAGTACAGTGGTGTGATCTCAGCTCACTGTAACCTTTGCATCCCAGGTTCAAGTGATTCTCCTGCCTCAGCCTCCTGAGTAGCTGGGATTACAGGTGCACGCCACCACACCCAGCTAATTTTTGTATTTTTAGTAGACATGGGGTTTCACCATGTTGGCCAGGGTAGTCTCAATCTTTTGACCTCGTGATCTGCCTGCCTCAGCCTCAGCTATCTTCTAAGGTTTCCCATAAGTGGCACTTACTTGTCACTGAACAGAATTAACTCAAATGACTACATCTAGCTGCAAGGGGGGATGAAAACTATAGGTTTTATTATAAGAGGCCTTATGCTCAGCTTACAGGTAGGGGCAATAGGAGGAAGGAAATAATGGATATTTTGTTAGGCAACTGACAGTCTCTCCCATTATATGATTGGATATCTGGTGGTAGAAGAGTAAAGACATACTGAGATAGACATCAAAGTTGGCATATGGCGAATACACAGACTGCACAAAAGGATGGCCATAGACTGGGTACAATAACAATGATTATCCAGAATCCAAAATAGAAACAAATCCTGAGCTAAAAGCAAAATCTTACACTCATGTTGCAAGAAGGCCTTATTTCAAGAACTTGTTAAAGACATCCTTTTGCACTCTCTAGTCAGTGGTTTTTGAGTGAGGGAATTAAGGTATTAAGCAAAGTACTGTTTTTGCTTGATGACCTTTCCAGTCTTTCAAAACCTAAGAGTCCATCAAATAAAATAGAGAAAATTTAGTATAGTATGCTCTTGGAGATTAATAATATTTATAATATCTTGAAGGTTCAGGGACGTCCTGCAGTAAAGAAAAAGTAAAAGCTAGTGCATATAGTTATTTGACCAAATGTTTTTCACCATGTCATTAAATGCTGCTGATCATCAGAAAATGGTTTAGAAAAGTGTGCCAGAGAAGAGTCCCTATTTATCTATAGTAAAAGAAAGCCTTTTAAAAATGTACAACATTTCATGGACTGATACTTTTATTTATTAATAATAATATTATAAAAATAAATTACTAGAAAAATGAAAAAAAGCTCACAAAACATGGGCCGAATATTTTATTTTTGGAGTCAACAGTTATAAAATCAACCTGTCAAAATTATGAAAAGGATTTCAACCATTTACTCTCAGAATGTTTTCAACAGTTTACTACAGAAAGTTCTGTAGTTATTTCACTTTAGATAAGGAGCACAGAGTTGATGGATGGACCACACATCATCAGTACTACCACCAAGCAGCATTACTCTCCTCCTGTATCCTTCTTAAGGTAGACTATCTCATGCCTCACCTGCCCTTGCCTTGTAATGCATGTTTTGCTGCATTAGGACATAACCCAAAGGAAATCGTTTGTAGAAAAATATGACATACGGGATTAGAGTTTACTCAAAGAAGCAAAGCAAGAAAAACCCAAGGTTGGCTTTTATAATTTATTTATTTCAATATAAGGGAAAGAATCTTCTCTGCCCTATTGGCCTTTTAACATTCCTTTTAATTGATGTTATATCCAGAGGTAACTGAGACCTCAAATGAAGAAGGGAAGCAAGCAGCTTTAGCATCCTCAGTGTCCACCTTGACATCCGGTGGGCTAGCCTAGCTTCTATCTCTGCCCAGGTGTCGACCCTACCTTTCTGACATCTTCTCAGTTGCCTTTGATATCACCTGCTCATTCCTGCATATTTACCTCTGTGCAATTGGTCCACTGCTTACCTGACTTAGAATTCCTAGTGTGGTGGGCTCCCAGATTTTCAGGATACCCAGATCCCTGATATTAGAAAGGAACTCCAGTTTCCACTACCTCTTTAGAATATAAAAGCTTCAGCTTCATGCTCCTAGGAGAAAAAGAGTGTGAATGGTTGATCCTAAGAAAGTAGGGCATGGGGATGGAAAAACATATAAATGTCAAGGTTGAGACACAGAAAAAGAAAATTTGTCAGCAGAGGAGTTATTCAGCATGGGACTCCTCCTGGTATCAGGGGAGGGTGATTTGGAGGAAAAGAGAGGTAAAAAATCAGTTTTTATCTTTTTTCCTCTCAACAGCTGACTTGGGTGGAGAACTGCTCTGAGATAGGAAAAGTGATAAGGGTTTTGAGGTCTAACTAGTTATTTCTAAAAATGAAGCATGGTAAGGTGGCTTTCTTGGTAGCAGAAGGAGGAGAGTGGTTTTCTTTATGCGAGAAACTCCAGAACAGCCTTCCAGAACCCCTTGCATTGGCAGAGTCTCCTGTGTGACTGGGGCTGACTGTCTCCCACCAGCCAACACAAGAGTTAACATAACACAGAGGGTAGGGAAAAAAAACAACAACAACAACAACAGCTATCTCTAGGCATCATCACTAAAACAAAAGAGTGGAAAATTCAGATGGAGGGGTCATATGATGGGCGGGAATAATTGTTCTCCATATGGAGAGATGTCCGTCAGCAGAACACATCCGGTTTCCCTCCAACTCCTCATTCATTCCTCCCTGAGACAGGGAAACTGGCTTTTCTGGTTGTTGGGCTTAAGATGCAGAACTGAAGCTGGATGGCTCATCTCTTCCTTCTTCGGGATATGCTTGCAGTCTATGTCTTCAGCTGTTCTGAACCATGCAGTGAAGTCCCTACCCTGATGTGGTGGACTGCGATTGTCCTACCCTGTGTGTGCATAGGTGGAGGTGATCGCCCAGCTGGGAGTTCACTGTTGGGAAGCCCACTGCTGCCACCCTTCTAAGCCATGTTCCTTAACAACTTATCAATAACAATGAAAATGTTTTACCCTATAGATATAATTGTTAAAAGTCTTACTTTGTTCAGGATTCAGGCTGAGAAAAGAAGAGTGTTACATATTGACCCCCTCAATCCCCTAAGTAAGTAATTGTTATTTACATTGCCTCTGTGGAGGCAAGGTCTATGATACGGTCATCAAATAATTTAATTAATCAATGTTTATGAAGGTAGTTCTAAATTATGATGCAATAAATTGATGTAAACAGTAATACTAATGATGATTATGATGATGACAGCTACAAACTGAAACATGAACTTCTCACCTTGGTCCTTGCCACCAATTCCTTCATTCCTCTCCTCTCCTCCATAACTCTACACCAGCCAACGTCACATCAGGTAGATGGCGAATGCCATTAAAATGAAGTAGTTAAAACTTGAGTATCTCTGCAGTGTTCAAATGCTCTTTAATTTTCAATTCTAGGAAATGCAGTAGGTAGTTCCTGGAAAAAGCATACTAATAACATTTACCAACAACAATTAGGCAGTGAAAATGGTCAAATTATTTCTAACAATTTGGGTTTTTAGAAAAGTGATAAATGGAAAGCCGCTGGAGTACTCGAGCTCCTGAGTCACCAAACATTCTTGCTCTGACAATCAGAAGCAAAACAAATGCTTCCATGTCTTAAACATTTCCTGATATGACAAATATTTCCTTTTATTTAGAAGAAGAAATAGTTTGAATTGTGACATTGTGCTTAAATTAAATAGTGCTTGAGAGAGCAGACATTTTGTTTAGAAATGTTTTTTAAAAGCAACGGGATAGATAGACCTTTAATGCCTATACTACTCAACCTTTAAAATAGTGGGGAGAAAAAGAAGTAAAGATAACATTTCCTTCCTCACAAGGTTGTTTTGAAAATTAATGAATTAGTGCTTATTAAGTGCTTGGCTGAAAGGCGATGTGAAAAATGTCAAACGTCATCTTTGTTACTGTAGTCCAATGTTCATCTGCCACTAATAAAAGCCTGAGCCCCAGGCACAGTCTTTTGTACTCTTGTCTTTGGAGAGAATCGCCTACGAGTTTCCTTTATCCTGGTGATAAATCATAATTAATAATTCATCCATTATACTCCCGCAGACGGATGGCCAAGGATGCACCGCCCTGAGCGTTGGCAGCCTCCGCGGTGCTGTCTCGCTCTGCTGCCTGGTATTTGTCTGCAGTGCAGAGACACATCCATGGCAATGGCCCACAAGGCCCGCACAAGGGAACAACACTTGGCTGATTCAGTTCCCTGACTTTGAAAGACTCCCTTGGCACCTTGCACGGGGATGGCCCCTATTAGCGGAATTTAGAGACTGAAGAGGGCAAGGAAGAGTCAAAGGGTGAGGGGACGGGTCAGACCACAGCCAAGAATGGGAGCTAAGGGGGCGCATTTCCTGACTCAGCCTCTCTGGCTTACAGTGGACTTTTTTGGTGTACCTGAGTTGTCAGCAAGTTCCTGTTGGGCTCTGCCTGTTCCACGTGCCTGTCACTCAGTAGAAATTCATAAGCAAATCTCAAACTGGAGATGCTGCAGAATGGTCAGAACATTTTAAGATACCACTACCCTCCTCCTTGAATTTACAAAGTATAGGAAACTGAAGGGAATCATCATGTTCTTTGGTTGTCACCATGACTCTACAGCTACTCCATCTTGTCTTTGCTTTGGCCATAAGCAAATGTCTGTGATTAGACCAGGATTCACAACTGGATGTGTAGAGACAACCTGAAATGGGAGCCAATTATGAACTAAAGGGACCATTCATTAATCTAAGAACTAAACAGGCAGCACAGGAGTGACCGACCTAATCCGCCTGCTGACAGCTGCCAGACTTTGGTCACTGGTCACACTCTCTGGGGAGACAACAGGGTAAGCTTCCATCCCAAGGTTCTTTCCTTCTGGGGTCCATGTCATGAATTGGTAATCACCATTAAGTATTCCTCAATGACCATTTAGAGGCAGAATAATGGGCTGGATGGGCTGACTGAATTAGAAAGTGCTACTTCAGACCACATTCAGAGGACATTAAGTTGTATGGGACATGAAAGACAATTCAATAACCTCCTCATTTTATAGATGAGAAAATAAAGGCCCAGGGAATGGCATACCCAGAATCTCATGTTTGCTGGTGCCAAGGCCAAGACTCTCAGCATGGAAGTCTCCCCAGTATCTGAGGAAAGACCTCATAATGATGCCCTCTGATTTTGCAACAAACTGTACTTTTTCTCTTGCCTAACACCTTCTCATTGTGCAAAGAACAGAGCAATATGAACTTTGTAGATTCCCTCACAACCCCCACCTCAACACTGCTTTTACAAAACTTCTCACTCTGCCTGTGTGTTGTCTATGTAGCTGCCTACCTTTGCTAGGCATTGAGCCCAGATCTTGCACACAGCAGGCACTTAATAGCATTTTATTTACTTGAATGACATCAGTCACAATACATGGAAAGAAATCAGAAAAGCCAAGTGGTGCTACATGGGCACAGTTTGAAACACTTCCTTACAGGGAAAATCAGAAATGTCAAGGAAAATCTAGTTAAACTCTGCTAAGTCTCAAGGGATGAGTTTAAGAGGCAACATTTTGGAAGCTATAATATGACTGAATGATGAAAGTTTGTAGCATTGCATTGTATTTCTACTTTCAGTAATTTTATATGTGGCTTATTTTGAGCTCAGACCACATTTATTGTATTTTAGGTCAATTTGAGAAAAATTTTCTCAAATCAAGATCAACCATATTTGCAACATGAAATGAAGTCATCCTCTTCCTTGGCCACTATTACACAAATGTGAAAACATACAGATCTCAGAGCTTACTGCCCTGTTTCTGCATAACAGTCAGCCATGGGGAATGTGGGTGAGGCTGAGGGATATACCAACACCCCTCACAATGGGTGTGGGGGCTTAGAGGTCAGGGTTGCAGTAAAACGTGGTGTTTTATCACACAGGCCTGGAGCAAGACCAGAATCAAACTCACTTTTGCCAGTTCTAGACCTATGACCTTGGAAAAATTGCTGAACAACTGAAAAGCCCAATTTTATATCTCATGGGCTTATTCTAAAAATAAGTTAAAATCCTGGTCTATACCTGGCATATAGTAAACACCCAATGATGGGTGTTATACTGGTGGTAGCTTTTAATGAAGGAAGAAGGGTCAAGTTTTCTCTTCTTTCTCACAGCTCTACCTATATCCCATCCTAGTGTGCTTTTGCTCATCTGCACACCCTACCTAGTCAAAACTCACTCACTCTTGGAATCCGCGTTGGCATAGTGTAGTAGGTACGAGTCTCAGCTGTACAGCAAACCACCAGTGTTTACTATGAGACCTTAGGCAATTCACTGAACTTATGTGTGCCTCAGTTTCCTTAACTAAAGATAGGCAGGATAGGAAAATCCACTTCACACTATTACATAAGGATCAGATTAATCAACACACGTAAAACTTTGGGGTGTGCTTGACACAGAGTAGTCTTCCTCTCTATCCAGGTAAATGTTAGCTAATTCTCATTTTCTCTCATTTTCTGAAACACCAGAGAGTCTTCCTCCAAAGTGTGCTTCTCTTCTTTGCAGGACCCTGCTGTTAATCTCTGTGTGCTGAGACCTATCCATGAGCCATGGCAAAGGTTGGGAAAGATAGAGAGAGTATGAAGGGTACAGTCCCAGACCCATGCAATACACAGAAGCCAGGGGTCAAGGCAGAGTCAGGATACAGAACCACCAGACAACATCCAGAAGCCAAGAGAGGTTTCAGATAAACACTCAAGGAGACAAAAGCAGACACAACAGGCAGGACATCTCAAAACCTGGAGACTGAGACATAGCCACCCAAGGAAGAAAGCATTTTTGAGCAAGTTCTATTTTTAGGGATTTTCCAGGGCAAGGTCCCAAAAAGCAGCTCTATAACCATGCAGAAGCGATGGAGATTATGCATTCATTTTTTTCTGATAAATATGTGCTTGGAGCTTGCTATGAGCTAGGCACTGTTCTAGGGACAGGGCATTTAGCAGGGGTCAAGAAGGCAAAACTCCTTCCTCTCATGGAGTTTATATTCTAGTCAGTTTTTAAAATAAGATACTTTCACACGTCATACATTTACAACGGTAAACTTTGAATAAGGCTGAATTCTATAGAAGAAAGGCAGTGGGCTAATGTGTAATTTACCTGTGCCGCATACCTTCATCCCAGTCACGCAGTCAATGTATTCTGTCTCCCTCAAGACTCAATAAATATTGTAATGGGACATTATTTTAGAGGTAATCCTGGATCTTCTCAAATTTGTATCTAAAATAAACAACTCACTTGCAAAGGTGAGTTTCTCCTTAGTAACAATTTTATCTTCACCAATCTCCAATCTCCTTCCACTGGGGGGTGAGTTTGGAGGCAAGGTCATAGGTCTTCTGGCATAGCTTCTCACTGCTCTTGGCAGATTCTGAAAGATCAGAGAACCAGTAAATATATCTCAGGTGATAGAGATCATGCATTTAGCTTTGGAGAGGTTAAGGGCCTTACAGAGTTGTGGAGGTTTGAGGTACCTCGTCTCCCCATCCTGGGCACGAACTGCAGACTGATTCCAAAGCAGCTTTTCCCCATGGCTGATGCCTGTGCTGAGAGGCCTAAAGCCAGCCCATCTTCCCGGTGCTGACCGAGCACTTTTCTGTCCAAGTTTGGAGCTGCCTTCTTAGCATGGTGATATCACTGCTGCCTCAGTCTGACCACTGGCTCCCCAGAATCACAAAATGATAGCGTGATGCTGCTCTGTTTTTTTTTTTGTGGAGCTGGTGGAAATTTCTGTTGTTTCTCTGTTATTATGGGAACCACTTCCACAGATAAATATTTAGATAAGGATGAGGAACAAACCCCCTCAAAGATTGTGTGTATTTTATTTAGTGTTGAAAGTCTTTAGTTACATAGTACAGAGTACAAGTGAGCCAGCAGTGGCCACGCCTCTCCAGAAGGAATGCTCTTTCTTTCCAAACATGTACGTTCCTTTACCAGCCTCCCTCCATTCCTAACTTCTCTTCTCCCTCTCTTCTCTTTCCCACTTATTTTCTCCCATTTTTCCTTTGTTCTTTATCTCTTTACATTTCTCTCTCTTATTTGTCCTCTTGGCTCTCTCCGCTTCTTTCTTTTTCTTCTAGTCTGTCTCCCCTTCTCTCATTATAAAAGAGAGTATTCAGACAACTAAATCTGTGTCTGATTTTGGTCTGCTCTGGTCCTCGAGACCATGAGTGACAGAAGACTCTGTCCTTGGCCACCCGTCACACCATAGGCCTGTGGCCAAGCCCCACTTCCGGTGCTTGCTGGAGAGCTGCTGAGAAGTCCTCCTGGCCAGGGCACAGATGGTGGGTGATGGAGTCCGGATGCCGAGACTTAGGGCGGGTCAAAACAATGATCACTCGAGTGTAAACTGTGCTAATTGCTGGGGACAAAGGGAGAGCCAGGCCCCAGTGGAGTACATTAGGGTGGAGTACCAAAAGCAAGGGATGGCTTCTATTGTCACAGATTGATATCAAGGGTCCTGGTCTAAGCTTCTAGCCTGCCTTTGCTTTCATTCTCATTTCATCGATGTAGAGGATGAGCCATTTTACCCCAGCAGGTAAAAGTTTATTTCGATCATTTATGGACCATTTCCCAATGGTGGAAATAATTTTCTTGCAAGACTTCTCAATTAAAGCATAATAGACAGACAGATAGACAATAGATATATAACACAGATACACACACATATGTAAATACAGAGAAATGAACAAACAGTTTACTATACATACACCTACCTATATATACATCTTACGGTAAAATAAGGCAGAAAAACAGAACAGTACAAGATAAATGTATAGCTTAGTGAATTATTATAAAGGAAACACTCCTGAATCTACCTAGATCAAGAAAGAGAGCCTTGGCAGCCACCTGAGCGGCTCCCTCCACACACCTCATTGTGGTCTCAGCACCTTTTCCCCCTCTAGCCCTTGCATTTCTTTATGGCTTTGTCACCCAAGTGTGCATTCCTATATGTTGTGGTTTAATCTTGCACATTTTAAAGAATACAATTTGTCTTTTGAATTCTCTTCAATCTGAAGTTCCCTTTGTCTCACTCTTTTTCTTGCAGTTTATCTGCTGATGAACGTGGGCACTGGACCTGTCATCTAGCTTTTGCTGAACGCTCCTTGGTCCTCTGTATTTCCTGCAAACTGGCAGCTAGAATGTGAACCTTGACCAGACTCGGATGTGATCCCTCTGGCAAGACTTTGGTGGTATGTTCTTTCACCAAAGCATTATGTTTGGTTATCATTCTTTTTTTGGGGGGGGTGTCAATAGCCGTTGATGCTCAATTCTTAGATTCATCAGTTTATAGAGAGTTGGTGATGTCTTAATCTATTATCTCATTTTTCATCTAATAGCTGGAGTAATTGTGTAAGGAAACACTTTTCTTCATCCAATATTTTGTTACTCAGTAGTATAGATCATATAGGAAAGAGAGGATAAATGCTTGAATCAAGATAATGAATTGGTTCTCTATCATTCTCTGAATGTGATCAATTGCAAATATTATTATACATCTGTGGATTTAGAAATATTTGATGAGTTTTAATTCATTGCAATCCTTTTCCTTATTAAATCTCAAATTGTCCCCTCCTTGGCAACTGAGAACCTTTTCAAGTCAGTTCCTGAGTCCTTTTCACATATCTCTAAGAGTCTCTCTCATAATGTCTGGTACAGCAGGATATTTCAGACTCATCTTGCATATTTCCTTGAGAATCCTGCTTTTGTTTGTTTATTTTAAAATGAGAAACAGTATTTCAAAACCACAAGGGCATCAGAGATACTGATTGCTCCTGGGTTGTACATACAGAATATGTGCATATACATGTGTTACAGGTAAATAGACAGATAATAGATAGCTATAATCTCCTATAAATACATATAATAAATTTATATATTCATATCGATATTTTCAGTTCAAACTCATAACTACATGGTATTCTTTCAACTTCTTCTAAATTACATATGTATCTCCTTCCATTCATATTTATAATCCTGGTTCTCAAGGATACCAAGAATGGTGGAATTAGAATGTCCTCTAATTATTTATTTGCTTACTACATATACAAGAGTCTCAGAATAATAGTATTATACTACCTCCACAGGTGATTATTACTCAAGGCAGATAAAAATTTTTATATATGTTGTCCTCAGTGTCCCACTTATTTTTTATTATACTATATTTACATTGTCAAAGAATATATCTATTCCATACTATGATCTTTCCTGCTGTATGCTAACTTAATCTTTTTTCTATAAGTACATGTATATTTAATGATCACTACTAATTCTCCTGTCTGTTTCTCTCTAGTCGTTTTGGTGGCCTGAAGCTCACTCTCTAGTAACTTCCTTAAGAAGGGACCACGGGAACAGAATTCTCTGATTCTTGATGTTGATAATAGTGTATTTGCACATTTATACTTAAAGGTTAGTTTATCAAAATAGACAACAATTTTCCTTCATTGAATAAAATGATCCTATTTTCTTCTGGTGTATAATTCTGATAAAAAGTCCGGTGCCAAAATAATTTTTTAATCCCTCTCAGAAATACACTCTTTTTGCCTAGATGCCCATATAATTTTTTAAAAATCTTTAGTAATATTATTAGAGTATTCAGACAACTAAACCTGTGCATGGTTTTGGTCTGCTCTAGTCCATCATTTTGATCATCATTCTGATAATCATTATGATCACCATTCTGTGTTAATATTCTCAGGTACATTATGGCTTCAAATGCTTTTATATATATATATGTATATATATATATAATTGTGTTTTAGGTTTTGAGGTACATGTGAAGAACATGCAGGATTGTTGCATAGGTACATACATGGCAATGTGGCTTTCTGACTTCCTCACCACCACCTGTATCTGGCATTTCTCCCCATGTTATCCAAATGCTTTTTTATTTTAAAAATTTTCAAGAAAATATTTGTTCTTTTCTATTGCTTTGGTTTTCTTCTTCAGAAACACCTAGCATTGGTGTGTTGGGTCTTCTTTACCTATCTTTAATATTTATTACTTTCTCTCAAATACTTTTAGTCTCTTCATTTCTTTCTGATTTAACTTTTTACTTTATATTTCTTTTAAGCATCACTTGTTGTATTGATTTACTCTTGTGTATTTTCTAGTTCAGTCTTCATTTCTAAAATGATTTTTAAAAATTTACTTCTAATTTTTGTCACCTTTTTCCTGAGCTTTTCAAAGTCTAATTTATGTTGCTCTCTCATAACTTGTATCACATTAATGTCTCTTAGTTCATTTTGAAATATTATGTTATAATTTTGCAATTTTAAAACCATGTCTTTCTGGAATTGTCTGGGATGGGATCAAGACTTTTCCTTTATCAGGTGCTGGGATCTGGGGTCCTACAAGTTTCTGGAGTTCCTCTTTTGCTTACAGTTCTGCTGCCAGTTTTTTTCAGGCTGGCGAGATGTTTTCTTAGTTTTCTGGTCTCTTTACCAGCCTTCTGCATCTCAGGAGATCTGACTCCGTTCTGATGACATGTTTCTAGCTTTCAGAGGACTAGTGCAGTACATTTGGCGAAGGTCTGGTGCCTTAGGATTTCTCTCAATTAGCTCAGCTTACTTCCAGTCTTTGGCAACTGCAACTTGCACTTGGTAATGGCCCTTAGAACCTTCTGGAGATTTCTCTCAATTCTCATGCTCTACCCTCAACCTTTGGAAGGTGTCTGCATTATACTTGGTGGATGTCTGAAATAGCTAGGAGGAATCTCTCTCAACTCTTTCTTCTTATCTACAGCCTGCAGAGAACTACCCCAATGCACTTGGTAAAGGTTTATACAAAAGAGTTGGGGGGTAGGTAAACATTTTTTGTGGCTGGGGCTCCTTTACAGTCTCATTCTTCAATCCAGTCCATAGCCACTGAAAGTTTGTTACAAGCTTGGCTGATTTCTCCTTACCCCGTCCATGGTACCTTCCTCTTTCTCCCAGTGCTCTGCCAGGGGTAAAATTGGCCATGGATCTCTTCTTTCCTAGGAAGTCTTCATCCTTTCTGGAAGTTAGTTCATTTGGATATTTTTGGATTTCAGCTCTCTTATGCTGTCCTCAAATAGCTATGTTTTTCACCTTATGAGGCTTGTTCTCATTGTTAGGATGGGATCTCAGTCTCTTGTTACTTTCTGTGTCTGACGGGACACAGTCCCACATACGATCTTCTTGTCCATCCTCTACAGTTCAGACTAAAAAATGACCATGTTCCACTATGGCTAAGGCAAGAGCCGTAGTGAAACCAAAACATAGATTTCTGCATACAGTAAACATTCTAAGGTCTTTGCAGGGTGGAACAATTTACTTTATCAGCAAATGCTTATGTGGGGATCATGCGGGGTCTCACGCATTCTTTATCTTCCCCAATATTCCCTTTCTTCCATAATGTCACTCCAATTAGTACCTGCAACCACACTGTCTTCTAAAAGATGGGATATGCTCCCTCCCCCGGGAAATCTTATGTAAAATGTGTGCTTTAGTGAGTGAGATTTATAATTCACTCACCTGGACTCTGATGAGAACCGCCTAGGGATTGAGCCTGGCGATTGGCTAACAGGTTTGGTTCCATGAACTCACTCTGCCTAACGCATACTTTGGCCTCTCTCAGAGTTCATCCAGGTCATTGATCCTCCTATCTCCAGTGTCTTCCAGGAAGCTCTGCATAAATGCCTCAATCTAACATTTTTATTCTTCTCATATTTTCCCCTTAGTATTTCTGCACATTATTTCTGCATATTTGATTATAGGCAAAAATAAAACATAAATTCATAGTATTCACTCCCCTGATGAATGGAATAATATATAAAGTCTTATGGCTTTATAGATATATATATATATAAAATCTATATGTTGATGTACACACCAGTGCCTACCAACTGATATCAGTCTTGCCTACAATATTACAGAGAACAGAATTAAGTCTACTGTTTTGGATAAAGCAGGCATTGAAGACCAAGTTATTGACAGACCTAGCCCAAAGTTTCAACAATACAGTATCAACTGCAATCTAGCCCAGGAGGTAATTAGCAAATCATAGAATGTTATAATCCACCTCTCCAACAAAGGGACTCAGGTGAGTGACACCCAAATGTCCAGGTTAGCCTGTTGCAGGCAGCTACTGTTAGGGGGAGACTGACTATAGCCAATAAAATTCCAGCCCCCAATTAGTGACTCCTCAATCACTCTGCCTTCTGGGAAGGAATGGCCAAATGCAAGCTATGGTTCAAGTCTACAGGGCAGCTAAGGTGCGAGGCAGGTGAACAAGAAAGAAACCGGCACACAGATAAAAAGTCACAACAGTGATGGATTAGGTCTGAATCCCTGGATGTGCCAATGATGAGCTGTAGTATCTTTAGCAATTTAGCTAACCGTTCTCATTTTCAGTTTTCTCCACTATAAAATGAGATCAATAATAGCTACCTTACTAGGCTTTGGGGATAGTAATGAAAACAATGAATAGGACATTTCCTGGTTTGTTATAAATACCCTTTCAATATTTTCTCCTCTCCATCTGAAATGATGGCACTTGGTGTTTGTTTGGCTTTGATCAGTCCAAGCTGATTGTGGGTGTCTGCAGACGGTATTACTATTACTCACTGTCGCCATCATTGTCCTTGATATTGTGGTTTTTATTACAGAATTTGTAACACTTGGATGGAAAAGACAATTAATTAATCACCATAGAGTCTCTGGTATTGTTGACAAATAGCTTTTCCCACAGTTTAATTTGTAGGACTTGGGAAACAAGGTAGGATCAAAGAAGTGGCTTGAGAGTAATTTACATTTGCAACAGAAGGGGATGTTTGCAAGCCTGTGGTTGTAGGAGCAAGTTTCCCAGTTCACACAGATGTCTATGATGGAGTTTCTCCAAACTCCCTAACAGTGTTGATGGTCTGGGGTCTCTTCCTGAGGAGGTAGCAGCTCAGGCAGCTTTCTCTCAGAACCACTCAAAGCACTGAAATGGAAAGCCTGCATAACAGCAAGCAAGTGAGGGTTCACATTAGTCTGCATTTGTACAGCTTGTTATGGTTGATGAATTAGACAAAAAACATGGAAGGAGAACAAAGCAATGCCATTCTGCATAAAGACATTCTTCAAGAGCGCTCATCTGCCAGACCCTGGCTTTAGAAGATATGCAGAGTCCTTGAAACACATGTTACCAGCTACATTTGGATAGAGAAAACAGCTAACACACTCACTATGCATCAACAACTTTGAGCCAGCCTCTTAATTGGTTCCCACTTCACCGCTGGGTCTTCAAAGGTTGTTTTTGTCTTGTTTTATTTCTCTTTTGACTACCTTTAACAATTTCATTCCCCAAAAGGAAGTAGAGAAGAGGGAAGAAACACTTGTCTAATTGTGACTCTGCATCCACCCCTTTGTGAGGTACTTTTCAAATGGGGCGTATGCTTACATGCAGCAATACACAGTTTGAAATCTAGCAAGTTTGTGGAATACATAGCAAACCTGCCCTTTTGGTATAGCTAAGGCAGTTGTGGGTCTTCTGGCTCCAGTCTTGTCTTCTTTTTTGAGTATGTAGTTCAGTGCTGCCTTTAATCTGCTTCTGTGTCTCAGCTTAATTTATATTGGGGCTGCTCTATGTGGTTATTTCCTTGTGTAAAGCTACTTTCATAAATGCAAGGCAGTCTCATCACCCCTCTCTCATTCTGCATGTCTTAATGCTAGCTTTTTAAGTACACAGGCCTCAACAAGGATAGGTGTATAGTTTTGGCTATTTTTGCTCCTGCTGCTAACAAATAAATCCATGCAAAATCTTGAGAATCCCTTCCAAGTAGAGAAGTGTATCTGCTGTTTCGCCTGAAAATGCTTTTTTACCCTGCTTGATCTGGAAGAAAGTTCTATAAACTTCCTTAACTTTAATGAGAAGTCTGAGAAATTCCTGAAAACATCGATCTCTGCTCAAAATCATTGTTTCCTACAACTTCACAGGTTGCTTTCTATTTTATATTCTATGTCATGCTCCAACCCAACCCCATCCCTATAGGAATGTGTGCAGTTAAAACTGCGTCCACTACTGCCTTACTGTGTCAGTTTATTTTTATTTTTATTTTTTTCTGATTATCAGCTTGGCTCTCATTATATGAATGTGCTTTGCTTATACATATTTTACCTCATTTAATAACTAAGCAAGTAATAACCTAAGCATCCTTACCATATCCCTACAACACAACTGTTAGTAGCTTTCTATAATTGATAAGAAAATTGATGGTCAGAAAGATTGAATGACTTGTTGAAATTTACACAGCCAGGAAGGGGTAGAACTAGACCACACATTTAGGGCAATCTTAATTTAAAGCTATGTTCTTTCTATCGAGTCTGGGGCCCTAAGCTGTGGTCACCATATGCTGGGTGACTCCTATAAAGTGAGATCAGGCACAGTTCTCAGTGCTGCTTTTGAGCAGTATACCGGTCCACATACCATGACACCCTCAGAGAGTTTTCAGTGCGTCCCTCTGTTTCTTACCATGGCTATACAGTTTTGTTCTGTGGAGCACTGACTGCAACATATCTTTTAGGAGCAGCTAAACACAAGTAATAACATCAAGGCTTATAATACTCAATTTCTCATTATATTTTTTATTCTTAGGCTATATTCCCATAGTCATGGAATATCAACACTGAAGAAGAACCTAGATATCAGCTTGATCTCAGTCCATTGTCTTGCAGATCAAAAAGATAGTACCAACAAGACCCAGATCACAACACTACCCAGTAGGCAGACAACCTCTGTCCCTGCAAGGATAGGGTTGGGAAGGTGAAGATGTGTCATCAAAGCCTTTGAAACCTGACAGAACCAAAAGACAATCCTGTGTGCAGGAAAGTTTCATGGTGACGCCTCACTAGGAATTGGCTTGGCCACAGATGCTTTGTGTTTAGAATTCCCACTGGAGAAGGTGCTATGTCTGCATTATCCAGTGTCATTGTATAGGGTTTTATGAGTATTGTCATAAAGTAATTACTAAAATGTATTTTAGTAATTGATTGAGCTCAACACAAAGCCACCTCCTGTCTTTTAGGCACTTACTGAAACTTCCAGAGCTTGGAGAGCAATTGATTTAAAGTCATCAATAATCTTTAACTTCCTGTGCTATCCATGATGTCCATGTCATCATTCCTAAACAGGCAAAGTCTAATAATATGTATTTTTATTTATTTATTTATTTATTTATTTTGAGACAGAGACTTGCTCTGTCACCCAGGCTGGAATGCAGTGGTGCTATCTCAGCTCACTGCACTCTCCACCTCTTCAGTTCAAGTGATTCTTGTGCCTCAGCCTCCTGAGTAGTGGGAATTACAGGGGTGCACTACGTGCCTGCCTAATTTTTGTGTGTATTTTTAGTAAAGACAAGGTTTCGCCATGTTGGCCAGACTGCTCTTGAACTCCTGGCCTCAAGTGATCCACCTATCTTGGCCTCCCAAAGTGCTGGGATTACAGGCATGAGCCACCATGCCCAGTCTGTAAATTTTATATTGCCTCTTACACATTACAATAGGTTTTTGCATAAATCATTTTTCTTTATTTGGTACCATAACCCTGAAAGTTAGGTAGAACATATATTGTTCCTTTCACCAATGAAAAATAGACACTCAAGGAGTTCACTAGAGCAAAGTTACCACCTATTAATTAGCAGAATTGGGACTTCAAATGCAGGTCTTGTACGTCTATGTCTGTAACCTTTACATACTGGCATAAGGCCAGGTACTTTCTAATACGAGCTTGAACACAAATGCCTAACCCCTGGGCTTTGCCTAATAATCATAAACTTCTTCCCAGGGTCTCGGGGCTCCTGGCTTCAGAACTCTGACACAATTTTCTCATGTATCAGTGTCTTTGAACCTTACTCATTCAGTGGTTCTTTGTTAACTATCTGTCTCTATGTGGCACTGGGTACATGCTCACAGAAAGTACAGTACAGGTGGGAGGACAGACAGCTAAATAATAACGAAGCAAGTGAAAACCTTCACAGAGGTGTGATGGGGCACCTCTCACAAGGAGATGAACTCAGAAAGGGTCCTCAGGCTGAGATTTGACTGAAGAGTATGGAGAGATATGTGCTGTGCCAGAAAAACAGCTTGCATGTGAAGCTTCATCCCCCTTCCTGGAATTGTAGTAAATGGCCACCTTTCTCTAGGAAGTCTTCCTTCATCAACTCTACCCATTGTGCAAGCTATTGACACAGTTCTTGGCTCGGTAGGTACCATCACTCTATCCTCTCCTCTCCTTAAACCCCTCTCCCCACCTAAGCATATAGTATAATAATTAACTGTGGGCAAGTGGCCACTATGTGTATGACCTAGAAGGACTCTAAACTAATTAACAAACAGAATGGGTTTTTTTAAAGCTGCATATTCACACTCACTGAAGCTCTAGCTATTCCATTCACTGGAAAGCCTTCCTCAGTTCTTATCCTCTCTCTTCCCTTCATATGCCCCCTGTGCTATCTGGAAAGCTGTCTGCCTTCCCAACTAGTCTGGGTGCTCCTTGGAGGGCAGGAACCCCACTGATCATCTTTGTATCTAATCTCTGCTCCTCCCCATCCCATTGCTTCTGATTTGCACCTGTCAAGTACTCATTAAATACACTTTAAGTTAAACTACTGAATGCAAGAATAGGAGGCAAAAATGAGAGCTTTTCCCAAGAAATGTCTCTCACTTGTCAGCGCCACAAAGCATTCCATGTCTCCCATTAAGTGGTTCTGCTCTGTTCATGATGGCATGCACCACGGGTGGTGGAAGGAATGTGGCTACCAGTCTGCAATGCCAGCTCCCTCCCGTATGATCAAGAGGACCTTAGGCACTTCTCTTTCATGGACTTCAGTTTTCTCATCCATAAAGAGTTGGTGCTGTCAAATGCCACCTCAAATACTCCTTCTCATGTCTTTTTATGATCTTCTAGGTTCCCAGATGAATTAACTAGAATCATTGGCACCAACCCCACCCAGCCTAGTGGTGCCTTTGTCTCTTTTCTGAACCTGAACCCAAATGTGAGGTGCTCTCTTACACAAGAGAAACTTGGCCTTAGTGCAAAATGCTAATCTTTTCAGATGCTGAAGAAAAATGCTATTCATAATAGTAAATGAGCTTTTGATCACAGCTTTCTGCTAAAGCTTTCGGTGTAGATATTAGTGAATCCAACTCAGCCCTCATCTTCCCTGGATTTTACTAGAAGGTGGGAGTGAGGTGGGGAGGAACAGGTAAGTCTGCACATATTTATAAATATCTTTGTCAGGATTCTAGTTTGCACAAGTATGTGCTACTTTCTGCCACCCTAATTTGTGAAGTTCTTGTCCAAAGTGACTATTGTTTATTACTTTGGAATTCCACCTTGTAGCCTGACTCCAAATCAATATTGCAGTTTTGTCAAAAATCTTTGCATTGGAAGCAATAAAGTGTCTTACCTGAGGTCACAGGGAAAGAGAAAGAGTAAATGGCCTGGAAAGACACAGGAGTGCAATTATAACAAACAATATATCTGAAAAATTGAAAAGACTGGTTTAGTTCCATTTACTATAAGGGTATGGAGGAGAGTACAGCAAAGCACAGGTTTTTCAGATCCAAATACTAACTTTCACTGGACCGGCATATATTTGACATTGTGGTCTTAACTAAGAGGAATTGAAAATTAGGTTAAATAATTAGTTAGAATCATCTTTAGTATTTTTCTGTCAATTATAGATGTTCTTTGTATTAGTTTGCTCAGGTTGTCATAACAATATGCCACAGACTGGGTGTCAACAACAGAAATGTGTTTTTTCGCGATTCTACAGGCTAGAAGCTCAACACTTAGTGGTGGCAGGGTTCTCTGGAGGTCTCTCCCAGCTTGCAGAGGCTACTCCTCTGTGTCCTCACATGGCCTTTTCTCAGTGAGTGTGCACTCCTGGTTTTTCCTCCTCTTCTTATAAAGATACCTGTCCTATTAGATTAGGGAACCCTATGACCTCATTTAACCTTAATAACCTCCTTAAAGGCTCTATCTTCAAATCTATGCACACTGGGAACTAGGACTTCAACCTCTGAATTTTGGGGACATTATTTAGTCTATGATACTCTTCAAGCCCAGTTTTGTAATGAAAACCATGGAATTAAGAGAGCTAGTTTTAAAACCAAGTTGGAGTCAAGTCACCATTACTTATTCTAGAAACAGAATGCTGAAAGGATTCAATTTATCCATCAACCAGGAAGCCACTTGTATTCAGCCTTAGAAAGTAGTTTTATTTTTTTTTTTCATTTTGCATTAGGTTGAATTTGAAAATTCACTTTCTGGTCTGGTTTCTCAAGCCCATCTTAATCTTCCCTCTTATCTGAATAGGCTTGTCTCCCACTGCCCCAAATATCCACTCGCTTTTAACCTGGCTGACTTACTTTCTGCTCTATAATCCAAACCATGCCTGATCATAAAACGCAGCACACTTTTCTTATCTTGATTCAAACAAAGCCCAAACCAAAATAATACTCCTACTCACCAAAAACACTGTTTAACAACCAAAACATTTATTATAAAGTATACTAATCTTTGACTTCTTTTCAAATAATCCAAAGTAAAATTCTATGCAAAACAAAAATCTAAACACTATATTTTTCACATCACTCTCTTAACACTTTATAGCTGCTTCTAAAAACACATAGACTCTATTTCCAACCCGAAAATTCTGTCCCTGCATCAGCCTATTGACGTTCTCCTCAATCTCTCTCCCATTTCTTTTTCTCCAGCCTCTCATTCTCTCCTCTCTAATTTGTCTTTTATCTTTCTGCCTTCCAGACTCTTCCCACGTCAGCAATCCCTTCAAATTTTCTTCACCCAGTGCATATAAATTCCGAAAGTCATCCAGAAGTGTGAAATGCTTCTTAGTGGGAAGTCTGGAGAGGATGGGGATGAGGAAGGAAGCACTGGCATGTGAATATGTGAGGGGTCATGCATTCACATGCTTTGCAAACTCCCCATTACTCATGTTCATGCTTGCCTATAAGTTATTGCTTGTGCTAGGACCTGCATTAAGTGTTTCCCTGTTATGTTGCTAACTGATTGAGCCTAATGATCTTAACAACAACAACAAAGGCAACGAAAACTTCTTGGCCATTTCAAGCCCTTTCTCTGAACTCTTATTGAAAAATGTAGTGATCAGCTGGAAGCTTTCATACCATTTATTGCAATATGTGTTAGAGACCTTGTATCCTTCACTAAACTTACATGTTTTCATAGCAAGACTCAGTGTTCGTAAGATCTCTATGATCTCTTCTGATTCTAGCATGTCATTCAGTGAAGATTTGTTGATTTATTATGTCTTGCCAAAGGTCCTATGTGTTTATTTCTGAAGCATAAACAGATTGATAATAGGATAGGTGGCACAGAAGCAATTTCAGGAGTAGGAGGCCAGGCTGAGATCAACATCTTCCTCAAAGAAGATACTAATGGATGGTTAAGAGTCATTGTAACTGAAGTCCATGTAATTCTGAGAGTGCTGCAGAAGGTTGGTCTCCAGTCTCTCACTGGCCCTATAGATAAGTTACACTGATTATATCTGACTGTATTTAATCAGTTTAATAAAATATACAGAAAAGGTGGGCTTTGAAAAATACATAGAAATTCAACAGGCAAAGAGAAGGAGGGCATACTTCACAAACTAAGTTGTCTAGCGTAGCTGGAGGGTAAGGTACGGACTAGAAGTAGGAAAGCAGGGGGCAGTCCGGGTAGAAAGGTAATACGGCCAGGAGAACCAGAACCTGACTTTCTCTCCAGCCCTCCTTTTGACACCGGGGAAGGGTAGACCTCGAAGAACCACCTGAGAAGACCCTGGAGTGGCACTTGTGGATCTTTGACAGGAAGTAAGTGTTGATCTCATGGCCAGGTCAAATTCTCATCTCTTCTCTTGCCATATAGAAGACAGTTAAGCAGACATTAATAGGTGAAATTTTCTCCAATAAAGCCACAGCTCCAATCAGTTGGCTTCATGAACTCTTTCTATAGAAATTCTAAAAAACGCCTTTAGAATTCCACATCAGTCCTGTGGGTTAATTTTGGAGATCCTAGGTGTACAGCTGTGAAGAAAGAACTTAAAACTCTGCCTTTATAGGGCTACAAATCTAAAGAGGAGAAACATATCATAGACAAAAAAAAAATACAGAAGATATCATATATATTGAGTTAGATGGTGGAGAATGCTATGGGGAAAAACAGAGCAGGGATGGGAAATTGGGAGTACTGGGATGAAGGTCAAACTGCGACTGCTGTGAAAGTGATCAGGATGGGAGACACTGAGAAAGGCATCTGTGCAAAGACTTTATGTTCCTTTTTGGGGGGAATATATAGGTTATTTCCAACTCTTTCCTGTTAAAGTTTCATGTACGTGTCTTTTTGTATGTCTGTTTGAGGGCCTCTGTGGAATTTATACCCAAAGTAAAATTGCTGGGCATTGAGTACCCAGAAACTTGACCAAATACTATACATTTTGTATCAAAAACAGGTGCACTGGCTTACCCTCCTACATGCAGAAGTGTGAGAGTTTCCATTTTTTTGGTACTTGCTATTATCTCAATTCTTGATTTATTTTCTTATTTTTGCCAATTTTGAAGATGTAAATCGATATCTCAAATTATTGTTTGATTTCATATTTTCCTGATTAATAATAAAGTTGTGTTATTTTTCAGCTTTTACCTTCTATAAATTGCCTGTATATTTTCTTGACTTATTTTTCACTTGGGTCTTCCATCTGTTTCTTACATACCCTTCCTTATATTCTACATTAGAATCAGTCATGTGTTTTGCAATATACTTGCTTGCCTGGTTAAGTGTTAAATTAGTGTAGAGAGCTTTGCAGAACAAAATATTTCATTTTTGTGTGGTCAGATCCAAAAGAGTTTTTCTCCTTTATGCTATATTCTTTTGTATTTTGCTGAACAAGCCTTTATCCAATGCAAGAACACAGAGATAGTTTCCAAATTTTCTTCTAATAGTTTTATGGTTTTACTTTGCTATTGATTTGTGAGCTCTCTTTCATGATAAACCAGGTTCCTTTATATATATGAGTTCTGCTTCTGAATCCTCTGTTCTGTTTAATTGATATGCCTGTGTTCTTGTACTAGCATTGTGTTGGTTTTGTCTTTGTAACATGTTGTACTAACTGATAGCTAAAAAGAGCATCCTATTTTTGTTCTTTTTCCAAACTTATGAGTCTTTCAAAGACCTTTATTATTCTACATAAATTTTAGTGTTACTTTATCTTATTGAACTCGGATTTACATTAAAATGGTGTAAACTTTATATATTGTTGTGGGAAGAATTGGAATTATTATGTGTTTTCTCATCTTGAATGCAGTGTAGTTCTCTATTTAGTTGTTCTCTTATATCTGATCAGTTATATCGTCATTTCTCTCCATATAGGTCTTGTGTATTTTTTAAATTAATTTCTAGTTGCTTTAAAATTATTAATTCCCATTGTCAATGATATTTGCATTTTTAGATTCTCTGTGAGTTTATTATCTTGAAAATGTGACTTTCAAAGACATTTTCTGGTTGACTATTGCTATTATAGTAGTTTGTAGATTTTCTTGGGCCATGTAAATTACCATTTCATCTATTATGATTTTTCTCTTTCCTTCCAATTCTTATGCCTCATTTCTTTTTCTTGTCACTCATCTGTTGATCAGGACTGCTAGTACTCTGCTGAATGAACAGTTGCAATAATAAACACGTCTTTATCGTCTTCTTCTCTGTAAAATGAATGCTTCTAAAATGTCTCTAACAAGTAAAAAAAACAAGTCCAAAACGTTTATAAGGAATTTTAGAAATGTAATCTTAAAAAAGAAAGAAAAAAGGTTAGGTGATGAACAATGGGTTGAAGTTGTGGGTAGATACCACGGCTTGTAGGAAGCTATGGGCCTGCTCTCCTGTTGCTGGAAGGGATGTTGACAACAGTTAAGCAGGAGCTATGAACATACCAGGATTCCGCAGTTTCTCCTGGTGTTTATATCAGAAGGATCAAAAGAGCATTGAACAGGCAGTTTGCTGACAATAAGAGTCAGTGTTAATTCAGTGCTGTGTCTGTCTGTTATTTAAAATCTGTGCCTTACATTTTGGGACTATTTCTAGAAAATGGGTACTTTTAACAGTACTTTGAGCAAATAAGTGACATAATCAAAGTAATCAAAGTGATAAAGAATGCCCTGGATTATTCCTCTCAATGGCTCCAAGTGCTGGAGGTCACTAAGTCTTGTGGATTTCTGAAGACTATTCAATTTCATCCCATTATCTCTGTCCATGTGGCCCCTTTATCCCCAACCAAGACTATGGGACAAGCCTCCTGACTTCTCTGGCTCCCTGCTTTCTCTTTTAGTGTGTCCTTCACCCTGTCACTAGAGTAACAGGTTGAAGAGCAATCTGATGCATCCCAGCCCACACCGTGACTCACTCTGGAATATTACATCTGTACAATGGAAGCACTGGCCCCTTAGATGCAGACCTGCTGCTGAGAAAATAGTGTCCACTGGAGTTAATTAATTAGCCCCCTGTCATGATCACCTCCTCATCACCATAACCATTCTTGCTGCCTTTGGATCCTGACTTTACCTTTTCTCTGGACTTGATCTCAGGCATCTGCTGTAGGATCCCTGGCATTGTCAGGTTTGACCTGTTCACCAACCTCACTCTGACACTCGGTCCACTTACTCCATAATAGGATTTGGTGTTCACCCTCATCTGCCTCATGCTGCTCTTTCAGACCAGACCATGATCTCCTTCTGGTCTTCTTTTCATCCATGGCTAAACTACCATGGCATTCTCTGCTGGTAAACCTCTTGAAATTTCAATTGCATATAAGAAAAAGCCATTATTCCTCAGTGCAGCATACAAGACCACATTGTGCCTCACCAGCATGCCCCAGCCATGGACAGTACCCCACAGACATCCCATCAGCTGCCATCCCTCTCGCACTCACCTGTCCCTTTGTCTGTCCTTGCTGTTCCCTCTCTGTTGAATGTAACTTTCTTCCTCTTTCTTTATATTTTAAGTCCCTATTTATCCTTAAAGAACCTGTTTAAAAGTCAGCTCATCTGAAAGTTCCCCCACTTGACCTGGGTAGTTACTGATTCCTTCCTTTATGCTCTTAACAGCTGGGTGTTTACATTTGTATAATTCTCACATTACATTTTGATTATTATTGGTTTTCAACTTTATCTGTTCAACTAGTATATGTACATCTTAATTTTTCTTTTCCAAGAAATCATTTCAGTGACAGGGACTTAATACATGCTGAAAATAGTTTGTATAACATGAGCAATATTTAGGAAGATTGATTTGGTGGTGATATGCAGGACGGTTCATGATGAAAGACCGGACAGAGAGTCCTCAGAGGCAGTTGCTGTGCCCTGACCATGATCTAGATAGGACTGAAGCTGGGGCGAGGAAGGAAACCATGGATGTGAGATCCAGGGGTGGAAGGACTACGGAAGATGGTGGATAGGAACAGTGAGAGAGGAGAAGCATTTAAAATGTCTCCAGAAGGTTGAGCGTAGGTGCCTAGGGGAATGGCTGTCTAGCAACAAAAGCAGGGAAAGGAGAGGCAGTGACCTGGAAGGAAAGCCATTTTGGGTTTGAAGTCATCCAGGATATACAATGGCAAAGTCCCACAGGACCGTAAACAGGAGGCTCCTGTACTGGGAATGTGGATTTCACAGCAACTGGGGAAATGCAGGCTGCAATAATTGACATTGTGGTGAGAGACAGGAGGTGTTACTATGGAAGAGAGAACAGAGAAAGGAAAAAACAGATTCTCTGGAAAACTCCTCTGCTGGGAAAGCAAAAGGAAGAAAATACAGACACAGAGAATGCAGGGGAGAAATGGCGAGAAAGCAGGCATGAACCAGGAGAGTGTCTTGTTGCAGAAGCCAAGAGGGATGAATTGCAGAGAGTAAAAGGTCACTGGTATCAAATTCTGTGTAGAAAATGGGGCTGGAAAGAGGCTGCTGGACTTGGCCATGGAGGGCCTTGGTGACCTTCAGTGGCTCTTTCTGGGCAGAGGAGGGGACGGGGCACTGCCGGATGGGAGGGAGAGGGTGGGCGGGAGGAAGCCGAGGTGGCAGGTGCCGCCCGTTCTCCAGGGAATCTGGCAGGGTGAGGAGGGAGGGGGCTGGTGGGGCTGTGATCCCAGTGCACAGGAGGCGGCTGGCACTCCCCTCACTGCACAGCGGAACCCTTGCCAAGCCAGGTCAAGTCCAGTTGCAGACGATATCTCCTTGTCTGTTTTCTATTACGGTGACCATCACCTCTTGCCTTGACTCCAGAGCAATCGCAGACTTTTTCGCTTCCATTTCTCTTCACTCTATTGCTTCCTTCATTCTGAGAAAAAAGTCTTCTCCAAGAACTTTTGTGATCCTCTCTCCCGTGGTCAGACACAAAACCAAGCCTAAAGACTCGCCCAACTGCAATAGATTCTCCATGCATGAGTCCCCATCTTAGGCTTCAACTCCACTGGGCCATCCCCTACCTAGGCATGCCCCTCAATTCCCACCCCTTCCCTCTCTACCTGCCCTTCCCCTGGGGGAGCCATCCAGCTCCCTCTCGATTTCTGCTTGAACCACCCTCCAGAGTCACTCTCTTCTTGTTTGCTTTTGTTAATTTTTACATTTCCTTTTTTCTCTTCCTGCACCTGAAACTGAACTTCAAGACATAGTGCTCTATCTCTTTTTCAGAATAGGTATTTCCATTTTCTGTTGGGGCATGTGACAGGAAAGGCTGCATTTTTTAGGCAGAAGGTGAGCCTGTATTTGTCCTACAGGCAAGCCAGAGCTCCCCAAGGCCATGTGTAAATGCCCTCTCCACCATGCAGACCTCCTGGATTTCCAACTTCTTGTTGCTTTAAAACACTTTATAACATTTGGTTTATAAGAAGTAAACAGGACTTATTATATTCTCTGTCTATTTCTCTCTACATAGAAAATACACATACATATATATTGTTTATATCCACAAACACTCACTGCACACACGTACATACACACACACAGCCTTCCTATTGCTCTATGAGCTATTTGAGGGTGGTCTTTTGCCTTACCTATTTTGTATCCTTTTAAGCCTACTACAGGTCTATGTCCTAGGCACTTAATAAACTTGAATTGAATTGCAAAAAAAAAAAAAAAAAATAGTCCTCCATTCCCAGACTCAGCTGAGAGGACATAGACAAGGGCGGGCACATGGAAAGATGGAGTTTTCCACTGCCCAAACAAAAAGGCTCCATAGTGGGTGGCAGACCCTCCCCCTCCCCTGAAATCAGACAGACACCCTATTGTCAGCACCCTTTAGTTCGGCTGGGGGCTGAGGGCGGCTGTCAGTGCCACATAGGCTGGCACTTGGTGATATTTAATTCAACACCTTATCACAGGTAGACTGCCTGGTATTGTTCTTTAATTGTTTCACGTGTGACTGTCTTTTCACTCGAACAAGATTCAACAGCAACAAACATTAACCGTGTCTCTACTCACTGTGTGCCAGGTGCTTCCACACAGTTATATTTAAAACTCACAAAGCCCTGCCTGGTGGGCTTGACTATTGTTACTATAGTTTTTCAGATGGGCAACTGAGTTTCAGAGTCTGGTGGAAGTTCATGTAACTGATAGAGGACAAAGCCAGAATTTGAACGAGAAGAGGAGAGCCCATTTGCACGTAGTTACAGGCTTTTTGAGGGCAGAGCAGCGCTTTCCCATCTTCCACCTTGCTGGGGCCAGCCCTTCCTCCACATTGGGGTCAGGCTTAGCCCATAGATTATGATGCACCCTTGGAGTTAAGGGAAGGTGAATGTACCTTCCTTGCTGCCGTGCACAGAGGATGGAAACCACCATCTCTGATTCCTGCTTGTGCTCCGTGCTCAGCTAAGCTCCTAAAGTCCAAACAAACATCCCCTGCAGGTTCGGGAGCAGAGCTATAAATATGTGCTGCATTGTTCTCCTTGTCAGTGCCAAACAACATCAGCGCCCCTTCCCTAGGGCAGCTGATAAATAAATGAGAGATGCCACCGACACAAAGCCAAGCCCTGCCTTAGGCTGCGCCTGGGTGATTCCAGCTGAATTGTTAAGAGATGTGAATCTTTTAGCGGCCTTTATGATAGAAGGAACTAGAGACCATGACTAATCTCCACTGTCCACATAATACCCCAGTGCAGTGCCAGGGCCAGAGGGAGGAAGGTGCCCCAAACACAAGTTCCTTCAAGTAGTGTCTAGTGCCAGGCCTTGGTGAACGCTGGCACTGCTCAATTCTCCTCCTTTCCCCTCCGTAGCACCACCTGTCATCCTCCCAACAACTTATGGAGCTGGGTCTATTTTTATTAAAAACATTTTAAAAATCCTCATGTCGTAGCAGAACTTTGTAATTTACAGGGAACTTCTGAGCAATCTAATGAGTCAGCTGAGAAGGGTATATATTACAAATCTCCTTTTCTAGACCAGTAAACCAAGGTTCAGAGAGAAGAAGTAACTTGCCGAAGGGGACACACAGCAAGGAAGAAGCCCAACCTGGACTCAAATGCCTGTCTCCTGGCTCCAGGTCCAGGGCTCTTCCTGCTTTTTCATAACTGTCTCCCTTAGCAGGAGCTCCAGAATATATCAGTTAGGTGCGTACTTCTCACCACAGTCCACCATGGGAGCAATGTTTGTTTCCTATCTTCTCAGGTGAATAGTGGTTGAAACTGGATAGTGTCCGAAATAAACATTACTCTTAATGTCAATTTACAGCTATGCAGAAGGAGTTTGGGAAAGAAGCTCCTGGCCGGGATTTTGATGCCTCTGGTGAAATTGCCAACAGTCTCAGTAATGTCTGAATGGCTTGGAGCAAAGGGACAACTACCGTCCAAACCATTCTTAAAGTTCTGCGAGCCACTTGTAAAAGAGGGGGTCCCCACAGCTTTACAGAGGTTGTCTTACAGAGCAAAACTTGAAACCCTCAGCAAACTTTTGGTGCAATGTAAATATCCCTGCTTTGCATGTATTAATAAAAGTACTAAAATCAATCATGGAATAATTTTCCAAATTATTTTTTGAGATTTTTGGCACTTGTGCAGTGCTTAGCATGTATGAAGCAGGAAGCCTGGCCTGGCTACTACCCTCTAGGGGTTTACACAGGAGCCTTAAGGAAAGCTCTGTTCCCCAGACAGCATCCATTCCCTAGAGCAAGTGCTGTAAGGTCTTGTATGTTGGTCCCTCTGACTTGCTGCCAGGTGACTACGGGAGGACTTTAGGATCCACAGCCAGGGCAGGACCTGGCCTTGACTGGCACCTGTATGAGCTCATCTTGCTGCCTTCACATGCTCAAGAACCTCTGTCACCCACAGAACCTCGTGTTCTCCTTGGCCTTAGGCTTCCCAGACCCAGAGTTTGGCTGAGAAGCCAGGGGATAGAAAAGAACCTGAGCATTCATGCTGAGGACTCTGTCTAAGGCCACCTCTCTACATACTGGCACTACTTCCCCTTCAGCTTCTCTTCTCCCTGGGGTGGGAAAGAGGCCTTCTGCACTCATTCATTCATTTGACTTCATTCATTCATTCACTCTATGTATTCTGTGAGTAACTTTGAGGTACTAGGAATCGTAGATGTCAGGAGTACCACAATGAATCAAAGAGATAAACACCCCTCTCTGTGGGACTCATGTCCTATTAGGTAAGTCTTTGGTGGAGTATTTAGTGTCTAAATACTAAGTAAGGCAACAGTAAGTTGTATGATGCTGAGAGTTAAATGGTGTGGGAGACCTTGGGGCCTTTCAGAGAAGAGAATTGTAATTTTTGGTGGAAGCAGCTAGGTTAGGCCTTACAAAGAAGATGACATTTGAGTAAACACTTGAAGAAAGTGGGGGAGTGAACCCAGCAGGTGTCTGGAGTGAGAACATTGCATGCAGAGGGGACAGCTGGTGCCAACATCTTGGTAAGAAGTTTGGTGTGGTGGAGTGAGGTGGACAGAAGGGAACAAGGGAGATGAGAGGAGGTCAGAGGTTTTGGGGGAGGCTGAGTCCCTTGGGTCTGGTGGACCATTGTCAGGATTTTGGCTTTCCTACCAGGAAGATGAGGAGTCACTAGAGAAGCCTCCTGACCTAACTTGTCTTAACAAATTGCTTTGGAGGCTGCATAAGAATACCATTGGGAAGCAATGGTGAAAGCAGGGAGACCACTGGGTTTTTTTTTTTTTTTTTGAGATGGAGTTTTGCCCTTGTTGCCCAGGCTGGAGTGCAATGGCATGATCTCAACTCACTGCATCCTCCACCTTCTGGGTTCAAGCAATTCTTGTGCCTCAGCCTCCAGAGTAGCCGGGATTACAAGCATGTGCCACCGCACCCAGCCACAATTTCCTTGGTACTCCAGGCCCAAGGTAATGGGGACTATGGTCAGGGAGGTGGCGGTGTGAGCAGAGAGGTTATCAGAATGGGTGTATTTGAAGGTAGAGTCAATGAAATTTCCTGTAAGAGTGGATGTGGAATGAGAGAAAGAGTGAGGTCAAGGTGATCCCAAGGTTTTTATGCTGAGCAACTGCAAGGATAGAACAGCCACTTCTGAGATAGGGAAAACTGCGAATGAATGCACTGGGGAGCAGAATTGGAGTTCCAGTTTGCAGTCGAGTTTTGAGAGACCCCCACACTGCGCAGCTCAAAGACCCTAGACAAGTCACTTCCCCCTCAGACCCTCCATCACTTCTTCTGCAAGAGGGAGGTGATACCAGTGCTACCTACTTCAAAGGAGTATTACGAGGGTGCAAAGTCCTAAGGAGATTAGCAAAGCATCTGGCACGTAATGGGATTAAGTAAATGGTGCCATGGCTCTTACTCATCTCAGGACCCGGGCAGTGCCATCTAGCAGCAGTCAACCTTTTCCGGGCTCCAAAAGGCGGGGTCTATGTGTGACTGGGCAAATGCCTCTTTTGAAATCTTAAAGGTCAGCGCTTTTCCAGCTGCCTGCTGGAGATAAAAGGCAGCACAATTTTCTCCATTGTTGCCTTTTGTTTCTTCCTCATCCACCTCAGACAGAGGGCCTGAGGCCAAGTGCCTGACACTCCCGGGACAGTGGAGACTCCCTTGCTGCGGGCAGATGTAAAACCCCTCTGCACAAAGAGAAGGGAGCCACTCTCCCAGGGTGCTCCTGGAGGGCCCACCTCATGGAAAGAAGGCTGGCTTCGAGGTCACAGACTTGGGTTCCAGGCCTAGCACTAGTTAGTAAGGTAGCCTTGACAAAGTTACACACTTTCTTGGGTTTGTTTTCCTCCTCTGTTGAATAGAACTAATCCAACACATTCTTGCAGTCATTGCAGCTGCGCTTCATGCCCTGGGACCTTGGGTTTCAATTCTGACTTTTCATTTTCTACCTGTGCGATTTTGTATAAATTACTTAAAACCTCTGTGTCTCACTTTCCACGTTTCAACACTGAGATTATAATAGTATATACCTCATATGGTGGTTGTGAGAATCAAGAGACATAAACACAGATGTGTAATATAGAATGGCACAGAGTAGGTTCTCAAAAAATACCAGCTATTATTTCTATATAAGGAATACATTAAAATGCTTCAAAATGCTATATCACTTTAAATATATGATATGGTTTTATTATGATTGCCTTGAACATATGATGTTCCCAAGACTGTCCCCTGATTCTCATATCAGAGAGTCACATGCTTTCTATGTTAGTATACAGGAGCATCTGCATACAACCAAAATATTAAGTGTTTTTTGGAAGTGAAAGTTGCTTGACATGTATTAAATAATGTCAGGGAAAAAAATTGCAGTTAGTTTTTTGCCGGAGTGAAAAATACCTCCAAATTTTCTGAGTTTGTACTTTGAGTTGTTGTTGTTTTACTGAGTCTTCCTAATGCAAAGCCTACCATTTCTGGCCTATCTCTGTGGGCTGTGATTGCCATGGAGTTAGGCACCACATCTCCCAGGAACTCAGAGTGTGTGTGAGCTGATGGTTTATAAATGGCATGAGTTCAGACTGAGCATAAAAACCATGTGGGCATGTGTCAAAATGAATTTTTAAAAAGACAAAAGAAATATTTGAGAAGCTCTGAGATTTGCAGTGCTGAGAACACACTCAAGCAGCAGTCAGCATGTACTGTAAAACAGTGCTCGCTGGTTGCCAACTATGTGTCTTAAGGCCTGATTAATCCATGCTACAGACAGATGTATATGGCATGCCCCACATAGAAGGCTGCCAAACACAGCAGCCCCTCTGCTTGTTCAATTTGTTCCTCAACTACTGGGTTCCTAGTTTACACCAGGCTCTGTGGTTGACCTGGCTCATAGGTGGGCTCACCCTGTGTGTCTGTTCCTGCAGGTACATTTCTTTTCACTCATGTGGAACTGGATGCTGCTTCCATATCCTGCCAGGGCCAATTGTTTACGTTGCCTAAACCCTCCAAACATCAGTTTCCCCCTAAACAGACTCAGAATCATCCCACTCATTCCTCAAGGTGGTTAGAAAGATATGGATGAGTTTTGTAAATAAGCGACAGTCATGGGAAGGTACTGCTGCCCTGAGCTTGCACTGGCCTTTCTGTCTTTCTGCATCTAGTTCCCTGGCCTGCGACAGAATAGTCAATAGCTCTCTGTCATCTAAAGCATAAGGAAGATTAATGATCATCAAGAGGCCAAGGATACTATTTGTTCCTTTTGCCAAACTCCTTATTTAGCTCTATGGGCGTTTGGGTGACATGGATCACCAGAGACTTTTAGAAGGAAGAGCAAACACTTACATACCACTCAACTTCTCAGTCATACTGATAGGCTTCTGTTGTGATTTAACACATACAGCACTGGGCACTGGGTCCTGACTCAATCCATAGCATTAATTCACTTAGCCTTAGGCAATCACTTCTCTTCCTTTGAGTTGAATTTTCCTTTTCTGTAAAACAAGAGGTTGTATTAAGAAATCGCTAAGCTTCCTACCAGCTAAAATATCCCATTATTGAATTGTATATTTTTGTCATTTGATTGACAAACATATAATATTTAGTCAATTTATTCAAAATATTAAGATACATTTGTTATTAAATAAATTAATAAAATCAATTGATGTGCCTTGGTCTCCTGGATCTATGTACCTTGAGCATTTCTGGAAGCCTCTTCAAAGAAGAGCAACCTGAAGATGGATTCTCCATTAGCCACAGGAAAACTCCCAATAGCCTGTGGGTCACCACCACCCTCCTTCAAGAAACAGGAAACAAGAAGATTTTATGTAATGATAGGGAATGGGAAAGCCGGGAAAGTTAGTAAATCCAAGGACTAACCATTCGAAGGAGAAGCTATGGTGAAACACACATTGTACCTTGGATGGCACTCTAAAAGTTCCAGAGTCTTCAAGGAGGTGAAAAGAATCTACAGGATGAAGTGTAGGAGGAGAAGAAGATCTTTGCTTCCATTCAGTTCTATGCCTTTATTTTACTGAAGCCCAGAGAGAGGAAATGATGTGCCCAAGGTAACCTGGTGATGGAGTATGTTTAACTGGAACTCAGGCCTGCCTATTTCTACTTCATCGCTCCCTTTAGCTGTTTCCCAAGAGAAGGTGGCCGCTTTCCATTTTGGAAGAAGAAGCAAGATCTGAGAAACATTCAGGACAGTGTTACACTGCATTTTGTTGTCATTAGCAAATCCATTTCTCTGGTTAGCTTTTTTCTGTCATGAAATGGATGCCAACTGGCCTGTGTCTACACTTATTTAATTCTTAAAGCCTTCTCAGGGTCATTTCAAAAGTCTGGTTTTGTTGTCTGATTAGAGTCTCCAAAAATGTGTACTGTACTCTTTTTATATTTGTTGGGAAGCTACAGCCTGAATACATATCTTCTTAAGTGCCTCTGGTCATATGTACATATACACACATGTGCACATGGTGCCTGTGGAAGACGGTGTGAGTCTGTGGATTTCATAGCATGGCAATGGCTGTAAGAATTGCTCGTCTTCCCAGAGGCAGGACTCTGGACCCAAGGACCATTTGGTGTGCTTTATATCTCTGAGAGTTATAGTTTGTGATTTTGTGTTGACTGAGGAATTATTGAAAACTTCTAGTTCTCTAAATGTACATACATGTTTGCTTCCTCAAAGGAAAGAGACCAAACCCAAGCCATTTGATTCTTGATGATTATCTTATGGGTGGAAATGAGACAAGCAATGTAGGTCCTCAAAGATGGAGCTTGCAAAGGGTGAGAGCTTTGGGGTTCAGGAGCCTCCAGAGCCCATAGATCTGTCTCTGTGCTCCAGCACCACACCAGAACAAAGCAGTGCCACAAGCAAGAGGGCGGGGTCTTCCTTGATTGCCATCTGGACTATGTTCTCACATGCATTTACTCCCTATTAACCATGTGAGAGGCATTGTGTTAGGTTCTGGGGCACCAAGATAATAAATGGCTTTCACTATTGAGCAGTTCATGTGTAACAGGGACAACAGGCACATTTATATAATACAAACAACGTGAGATCCTGTCTCTACAAAAATCAGCCAAGTATGGTTGCACATGCCTGTAATCCCAGCTGTTCAGAAGGCTGAGACAGGAGAATCACTTGAATCTGGGAGGCAGAGGTTGCAGTGAAGGAGATCGCACCCTGGACTCTAGCCTGGGCAACAAGAGAGAAACTCTGTCTCCAAAAAAAAAAAGTATGATCCAGTGTGATCAATGTCCTCCTGGAATACAACTATATAAAAGTACTGTGGGAAGACAGGAGGGAGAAAATAATTCTTCCTTGGAGGATTTTTTCTCCAACACTGGCATACTGTCCACTAAATTGAGGTAAAATATCCTTTGAGTACCTACTATGTGTTTACCACTGTGCTGTGTTATGAGCTGAGAAGAAGTGATAGAAAGAACTCATTTTAAGAGGAAATGGATATCCATATAGCACAAGTTTCCCAATTCCCTCTCATTTATCCATTCAACATTCACTAGGCACAAACACTGTTTCACGTGACAACTGGACTCTGAGCATACGAAGATAAATGAGAGAGGTCCCCACCCAATTCTGCTCAGAGGACCCATCCTCAGACCAGCTGCAGGTGTCTGCGGGGGCTCTGTTCTCGGCCAGCACCATAGTTGTTCAGAGAACCCACCTGCACTGAGTACACCCCACCGCAGAGCCTTGCCTTGGGTGGCGCATTCTCTCTGGTTCACTTTGATGGCAGATTTGTCCATGGGTCTGGTTCTGGTGGCCCAGACACGATGAGTCCTGTTGTCATTGCTCCTGGCTCATGATCTCATTCACTTCTCACTCTCCCTCTGCTTCAAGCACTAAGTTTGGGCACCCAGTGTCATACACATTTTGCCTCTCAGAGCCAGCTGTTTATATGGCCTCCTTGTGCTTTGTGGTAAGTGCTCTATTAGAGCCAGAGGAAGCTCTCTAATAACAGGTCTGCCTGTGGCTGGATCAGTGAAGAACTTTTCCTTCCCTTCTATCTGCAGCCAATTAGGTGTGGCTATGGAGGGCTCCATGTTGTAAGCCTGGCTGGAGATGGGGGTAGGGTACACAGGAAGGTGGACTGTGCTCTATGTGGGGTCTCCTGGAGCACAAGTGGTTTCCTAGGAGTGCCAGCAGAATGCAATTTATTAAAAGTCAAATTGTGAAAGATGAATGGGTGCTAGGGAATGTCCTGTCATATAGGGCCCTATAATAACAAAGTAATACTTTTACATTATGTGACTCTAGAGGGCTAAGATTGGGTTGCTTTCAACCTAGTACACAAACCAAAGTGATCTCTTGGTTACAAAGGGGACAACAGCGGGCCTTTCATTACTCACATTTCAATTTATCTCCTGGAGATCTTGAGGAGGGGCAGTGGTTTACTTGCTTACTCTTGTTCCAAGCTGCAGTTTGTGGCCCAGTGAGAGTAGCAAGAGACAGCCTAAGGCCTTCCTTTTCCACGAGAACACTTAATTAGAACACCCTAGCCTCCTCTAAGTGGAGTTTTGAGGTATGAACTCGCCAGACAGTGAGTTAATGAGGACGGGGAAAGTCCTGCTTTTCCAATGGGGTGGGCCCAGGAGCCCACCAGTAGGGAGTGATGAAAGAACTCAGATGCTTTCCTGGGCTCTGTAGGCTCAATGTCAAGTGTAGTGATTCAAAGCAAATCCTACACAAGCCAGCTGGTCCAGTGCACTAATAGGACCTTCACAATCGTAAAATAGCCCCATATATTTTAGTAGTATTTTGTAACTTCTAAGGATTTTTCATATATTATCTGATTTGAGCCATGGAAATCCCAGAAATTAAACATTATTCTTATTTTACAGATGAAGAAACTAAATCCAGGAAAATTCAAATAATTTTCCATTGGTTGTATACTCACACAGTGATTAACCATGACTTAGCCTCAAGTCAACAGACTCATTAAGACTCCTGTGTGAACAGAGTGATCTAGGGGGGAGATCCAAGATGGCCGATTAGGAGCAGCTCAGGATTGCAGCTCCCAGTGAAAGCACAGAGGATGAGTGGACGCCACATTTCCAGATGTATTTTTATTACCCACAGACCAGGAGACTCCCAGGCGGAGGAGTCTCACGGGTCGCCAGTGCGGCCATTTTGGCTGGTGCGGCTGCTTTGTTGGCTCCCCAGCGCAGCCGTTCTCCATACAAAATACGCTGGTCTTTGTGCCCTTTTAACTCGCGAGTGGAGCTATGGGAAAGCAGATTAAAAAGGGGACTGAATCAGGGAGCCAGCCCAGGAGATTCCCAGGCAAAAAAAGCATCATGAATCTCAGCGCCGCTATTTCAGCTGGCGCAGTATGTCGCCACACAGGAAATCACACAGATCCTGGAGCCTTTTCAACAGACAACTGGAACACCTGGGAGAGTGTTGACCATTCAACTAAAAAACAAAAGGCTCTGAGATCCAAGATGGTCGATTAGCAACAGCTCAGGAATGTAGCTCCCCGTGAAAGCGCAGAGAAAGAGTGGACACCGCACTTTCCGACGAATTTTTGTCACCCACAGACTGGGAGATTCCCGGCAGAGGAGACACACGGGTTGCCAGTGTGACTCTTTTGGCCCGTGCGGCTGTTTTGCCGGTGCCCCAGTGCAGCGCTTCCTGGTGCGGAGTATATGGGACAGACGGGCTCGGCTGGTCCCATCCCCACAAGAAAAATAGCAATTAGAAGTGCTGAGGACTGAGAGTTCCACAGCAAGCACAGCGAACCCGGGAAGGTCCTGCTCTGTGGGGAATGGGCATCCATCAAAGGAAAACTAAGAAACAGAAAAAACTTCATCACCGGGTGGAGAGAGATCCAAGATGACCATATAGCAGCGGATCAGGACTGTAGCTCCCAGTAAAAGCACAGAGAGCGAGTGGACGCTGCAATTGCAGACGAATTTTTGATGCCCACAAACTGGGAGATTCCCGGCAGAGGAGCCACACGGGTCACCAGCGTGACTCTTCTGGTTGGTGCAGCTGTTTTACTGGCGCCCCGGCGTGGCACTTCTCGGTGAGGAGTATATGGGACTGGGTGCCCTTTTAGTCGGGCTCCGCTGGTCCGATCCCCAAAAGGAGAACAGCAATTGGAAGCACTGAGGACTGAGAGCAAGCACAACTGAACCCGGGAAGGCCCAGCTCTGTGGGGAAGGGGTGCCCGCCAAAGGAAAACTAAGAAACAGAAAAAACTTCATCACCAACAAGCTGGATGTCCACTCAGAGACCCAATCTGAAAGTCGGCAATTACAAAGACGACAGGTGGATAAATCCACAAAAATGGGAAGAAACCAGTGCAAAAAGCCTGAGAACACCTGAAATCAGAATGCCTCTCCTCCTACAGGGGATCGCAGCTCTTCATCAGCAAGAGAACAAGGCTTGATGGAGGATGAGTGTGATGAACTCACAGAATCAGGCTTCAGAAGGTGGATAATAAGAAATTTCTGCGAGCTAAAAGAACATGTTCTAACCCAATGCAAAGAAACTAAGACCTTGAAAGAAGATTTAATGAAATGCTAACGAGAATGGACAACTTAGAGAGAAATATAAGTGAATTAATGGAGCTGAAAAACACAACATAAGAACTTCGCGAAGCTTGCACAAGTTTCAACAGCCGAATTGACCAAACAGAAGAAAGGATATCAGAGGTCGAAGATCAACTCAATGAAATAAAATGAGACGGCAAGATGACAGAAAAAAGGGTCAAAAGGAATGAACAAAGTCTCCAGGAAATTTGGGACTATGTGAAAAGACCTAATCTACGTTTGATAGGTGTACCTGAATGTGACGAAGAGAGAGAATCCAAGATGGAAAATACTCTTCAGGATATTATCCAGGAAAACTTCCCCAACCTAGCAAGGCAGGCCAATATTCAAGTCCAGGAAATACAGAGAACACCACAAATATATTCCTCAAGAAGAGCAACCCCAAGGCACATAATCGTCAGATTTGCCAGGGTTGAAATGAAGGAGAAAATGCTAAGGGCAGCCAGAGAGAAGGGTCGGGTTACCCACAAAGGGAAGCCCATCAGACTCACAGCAGGTCTCTCAGCAGAAACCCTACAAGCCAGAAGAGAGTGGGGACCAACATTCAACATCCTTAAAGAAAAGAACTTTCAACTTAGAATTTCATATCCGGCCAAACTAAGCTTCATGAGTGAAGGAGAAATAAATTTTTTGCGAACAAACAAGTACTCAGAGATTACATCACCACCAGACCTGCTTTACAAGAGCTTCTGAAAGAAGCACTACACATGGACGGGAACAACCAGTATCAGCCATTCCAAAAACATACCAAAAGGTAAAGAGCATCACCATAATGAAGAATCTACATCAACTAATGGGCAAAACAGCCAGCTAGCATTACCA